>VALG01010832.1:0-13676 GCA_009835305.1 Ipomoea purpurea
CTTTCCTGCCATGTACTAGCCTTTATATCATTGCGGTAATCCGACTGCGGATTCTTTCCAACGTGGTCAAAGTTAATTCTATTGCGACGGAGACAGGATTTTTAGTCGGTGTGGATTCGCTTGTGGCAACATTTCGGACATAATTCACTCACCGCAAGGAGGAAAGATGCTATTCTGGAATGTGCTGACGCATGACCCGTTGCTTTGGACGCAGAGCAAGATATAGAATGACTGGGGCGAGCGCTAGAGGTGTTGGAGGATAGACTCGCGCTGCGTGGTCACTCTCTTCGCGGCTGTCTCGCCTAATGAGCATGCTTCCGGGGGCTATCGTCGTTTGGAGCGGGGGCTGATCTTGAACACGGGTGGGCCAGCTGCGTCGCTCATGGGCCAGACCCCTTCGATCACCATGCAGCGACTGGACCATCATCCCGACTCCGGTCAACCGACGGTGCACCCAAGACCCGTGGGATCAGTGCTCGCTAGCCGGGAAAGAGGCGCCACCGGCGGGTTTAATTGTTGGCGTTGGACGCCATGGTTTCATGGTCCACCATGTTGCGGCTTTCGCAACGCGCGCACTGGTAATATTGACCTGCGAACTCTTACCAACCGTCTTCAGGCAAGAATGCAACCCAAGAAAGTTGAGAGGATATTGTAAGTAACTCCCCTTTCTCCTGTTGTGTGAGAAATGCGATTAAATCGGACGGGGAGCTCGTCCTAGAGTTTTTGTACCTAGGACGGTCAGAGTGAGAAAAACTCTTGTCAATATCATGAACATTTTTTTCCCTTTGTGTGTCCATATCACCTAAGTCCTAAGCATCGTGCTATTTATTTGTTATAGCATTTTTTTTCGGTTACTTATGTTGGTTTTGTTTTTACTCTCTGTTGGTAAACATTTAATGTCTACTATCCATGGTCGGGATTCGTTGGTTTAGCTACATTAGTAGAGATGCTAATGAGCTATCTATTTTTCTATGCTTTAATGTCTTCCTTATAGCTTTCCATCAAAAACCGGTTTTCATGTATGTTCGTTTTTGGAGGGATTGTTTTCCCCCCCCTTCATTATTTGAGCCAGATATGGCTAATCCATCAGTTTCATATATTCGCCTACAACCAACAAACTTATTTATAATTCATATATATCAAAATATATAATCTATTAACGACATAATGAATGTGTAATATATTAACAAATAATATATAACATATCTAAAATATAATTTTATGTACGCTGATCACTGGACTGCGGCCGTGTGTGATGCTCCAGAACCTATGGACCCTTAAAACAATATATGACTTGGGGATAAATTTATGCCTTTCTGTCGATAAGAACCGGCAAGGTGCGACCCGTTCGACGGTTCTTCAAAACATTTTTTTTTGCGTTATTGCGTTCCATTTTTTCAACTTTAACTGAGGAGTATATACAGAATTTCTATTCTCTTTATGGCCTTCAAAGATCTCCGTTCGATGATAACCTTCACTGGACTGGTCTTTCAGATTCAGCAGTTTCGCCCGTGAGCCTGGAGTTGTCCGAATGCCTTACTTAACCGATTCGGCGATATCAAACATTCGAACATTTTTGCTTGGCCTTCTTACTTCACTTTCTGCGAGTTGATCATCCGCTGCGGTTACTCTTTAGTGATGTCAAATACCTCCGGTCTCCTGTTAGACCCAGGCCCCCCGACACCTGTTAATTGTAACGCGTATGCAAAAAGAGTGGGTGCGATAAGTCTAGGAAAGAAGTTTTGGACGGAACGGGATCAGAATAATGACCCTACTTTTATGCGTTTGGCGGTTCCTTTGCTTGAACATCCACGAGATCGGCATGGCTGGCAGCTAGCATACAGGTGACGGACAGAGGGGGGGGGCATCCCGAGCGTGACGCCGAAAGGAGGCGCAATCGGATGACACATCCAGGGGTGCTTACGGGGGGAAGCATCTGAGCCCGTAAGAGACTCCGCAGCCGACCCCGTGATTTATCTTGATTTTGTCGTCCTGACCATTCACCACGGCCAGTTCAATAAGTTATTAAGAGGTCCATTAGAACCTGAATTTTTGCCCCTATCAGTGAACTGAGGGAGTGGCATTGTGGATGCGAGAGCCCCCAGGGGTTGCTAGCTGTATTGACCCCTCGAGGTCGGGTACAAGGTAAGGAACTTTTTTGGGGACATCGGAGTGACATTAGGTGCGATACGGCTTGAACAGAGGACTCCCGACCGGGGGGCATCCAATCGGTTCTTGCGTTCAACCAAGTAGATTGGTATAGGAACTTTTACCGAGCGAGAACAAACTCCAAAGAGAGGAATTATGTAACCGATCAGGCCATGAAAGCGAAGGCAATTTATTTGCTCACAACGGGAAACCGAGGTTTACATTATATTATTTGACCTAGTAACGAGACGGGTTGGATAATGATTTATCATTTATAATCCATATTTCACAAGGTATACTGAACGCATTGGCCTAACACGGCAGGGGGGTGGGACCCCAGCCACTCCTCAAAGTAACACATAAAGCTAACTGGTCTCAAACCTGTGCGATAAGGAGCGCATCGGGGAGTCGCCGTCTTCTGGTTACAACAATTTCTACCACAGATTGTTATCCTGATCTCGGCAAGATCTTCGACGGGACATTTGATACATGAAGGGTTGTATGTGCCTCCAAGTCGAGGTCAGATGCAACCATTGGGTTCAGCTCTACGGGGCCGATTCTTCAACCTGAACCTTTTTCACCCCTCATTCCCAGCCAGGAACGGTCACACTACGGGACACGCTCTACCACTTTTTGGTGCAAGCATACCCTTCTCTACGAAGGCTGACCAGGGCACCTCTCAAGTCGTCCGGAGCGACGTTTATAATGTCCTCCACTTGGAAAAAATGCCGGGTCCCTGAACTCCGGGTGAATGTCCATTGCCGGAGTCTCATCACACGCTGTGCGGGTTACATCCTCCCGGGGCAACTTATCTGGGCCATCCGTCGACGACGCGTTTCCATTACTAGCTCTCTTACTTTTTTGCCTCTCGAGCTCCGTCGAGAATCCGAACCCGAGCCTATATTCGGATTACGCTCAGGGTCCAGTTTTCTTCAGCGTTGAATAATGCAACGCTTCACTCGAGCGGTTCGGGATCCAATGCCGTTACCGCGTTCGATCGGCCAGGCCTAGCCTCATGGCCTGGTTTTGCTCCATAAAACAAGGGAGACGGTGCTCATAATTCCTGCGTTACACAAGCCTTTCTCATCTGCAGGGGCCGGAGGCTCAGCAGTTCGGCCATTTTTGTTTCCCGGGGGCTAAGGACCCGGCTTACGGGTTTTTTTCCTCCACATATTATGTTGAGGCATCGGGGGGTCTGGCAATTTTGCAGATTTGAGGCACCAGCTCCGACACCGGGCAGTGGGATCATGCATGTACTATACTCATCACGACCAATCGCCACACCATATATCGATTGGCGTTCTCGGGCGTTGCACTCTGTCCGTACGACCGTGTCCTTCTAGGCGCGGGAGAAGGCCTCGCCCCTTTGATCTACCCGACCTCATCCGACAAGACGATCGGAACCCATGGAGGTATGCCTCCCGATCGTGAGCAGGTAGTAACAAGGCCTTCTGAAGCCGTACTGGCTTAGCAAACTGCGGTCTCCACGGGTGTGACACTCGATGCTCAGATTGTGAGATGTTCAGCACGACATCATCCGGGCGACACCAACCAAAAGGCGTGCGGAATCACTCCTACGCCATAGCGGGAGGAAAGCGCCGAGCACATGTGGGGAAGCGTCCGGGGGTTCAATAATGGCTCAGGGCGGGCATCGATCTTCAGGTGTCTTAGGGAGATCGATATGAAAATCGAGGTGGCGGATTTGACATTCACGAAACATTTTTCCAACTAACGAGCTCATTCGGAGACGCCACTCCATTGGGGAAAAGTCCCACAGTATAGCTACCCCACCTTGCACCCCAATCGGAGGACATGGCGGTTCGCAAAACGCGCGGTTATTTTTAGGAGGAACACCGTTCACTGGCGAGAGAATGCGGCAGCCATATCCTCGTGCGCGATTCTTAAGGGGTCCCCCGGGCTGGGGACGATGAAGCTAACGATGTTAGGGCAAACAGATGGCACGCCTCTTCGAAAGTCCCCATGAGCGGATAATGCTTTATCAACATACGTTCAAGTTGCAAGCATAGGGAATGCGCAAATGCATAGTTCTCCAGTCAACCCCTGAAATGTATCGCTGACGTGGGCCTATTAGCTAGACCTCATCGGCTCCCGGTTGATGTGACGGACAGAATGCCGGAATGTAACTCTTTGGTTCATCAACACGAGGGTCGGCCTCGTAAAACACTGCGTCAGCTCAAGGCGCATTAAAAAGCCGTTTTGGGAGAGCTCATACCAGTAGAAAGGGGCTAGGGCAGAGACACTGTAGGAGACAGATACGGCTTAAGCCGGATTTCTGGCAATGTGGGAAAGCACAGTCCTATAGCAAATACTGTACCTCAGGAGTTCTCCTTCACACAGAGCGAGCTAGCGTCTTATCCGACGCACCATTATTCGCTGGGGCTCCGAGCGGGACCGTCTCACCCATGGGATCGATCCATCCCTCCAGTTCCCCAGCCAGCGCTAAAGAAATTATCCAGAAGTCGCCTCCATATGAATGCCCAGATTTATCGTCCAATCCGTCCGCCAAGCCACGCTGTATGACGCTTTCGCAAGTTGAGACCTGGGTTGACCGAACTAACAGTAAATGCTGTGCTTCGGGATCACCCAAGACCCGAGCGAGTCTTGGACATATGTTTTTCGGTTCGCGCGGCAACTGAGCGCAACTCGGGTGGAACAGAATATCCCAGCGAGTCTGGCAATTGTCTACGGTCGGATCATCGAGGTGAATATGATGGATGTATATCCGCGGAACATAGGCAAGCTTCTCCATGGCAGGATATCGGTATTGCTGGCAGAAGCTCGCACATTGCACTTCATAAATCTCCGAGAGATGCCCCGAAACACACTGAGGCGGAGTCTTGTCTGAGCCCTCCAAATAATTCAGCCCGCAAGGTCCCGAGCACAATTGTAAGCCATGGGACTGACCAAGGCTTCGTATCTCGGCGCCCCGAGTCCCCGCACAGCCGTGGGGGAGTTTTTACAGGCTGGGAGCGGATTCCCCGCTGAGGCCGATGGGGAGTTTAAGATCCCAGCATGCATAACTTGATATCCGGCTCGCCCAATTGATACTCGGGCTCGAGGGGTCAAAAATAGAACTATATGACAAAGTCCACGCTTTCCGGCTTCGTACACCATTTCGAAGATCGCGGGTGCATCCGGCACTCCATATTCTTGCTAAAGTGTAACCCGACCCCATCAGTCACAGTTTTGAAACAATGCTGAACACAAATGGCCACAACCTTCACGGACCAAAATTTGGGAAGAGTCGAATGGGATGCGCGCCAGAAAAACTGCCGTATGCGTGCGAGGGACAACCGGCGGTTCCACCTATCGTTTGTTATCCCGAGTGCGTGGATCTGACCTAAGAGGAAACACTAACGAGATCTTGGCGAGCAAGCTTGGACCTTTGAGGTTTCAGTCTACAGAGCCGAGATGTCTGCAGCAGAGATAAGACGCTGGGCGCGTACGTTCTGACCCCAATTCCAACCCGCACACTAGACGACGCCAGGAAATCTCTGAAAGGAGCGACGTCGAGAAATGAATTACAGGGGTGATGGCGGTAGGTACCCGCTTCCGGGATCGAGATTGGCTGATCGGGAGAAAATTGCCCGTCACGCGATTGTGGAATCCCGAGACACCGGGAAGCGAAGAAGATGGACCCATTTTAAACCTTTTCACCCTGGAGGATTCAACCGGACCATCCCGAAATTGGTGCCCGCCCCATCCGAAAAGGTCACCTGGGAGGGGCGCGCCCGAGACACAACTCCCGTACGCTGAATGCATAAGTAGCAGGACATTCAAGAGGGTTAATGGTGGAGCATCGTAAGGAGAAGACAGTTGTTTCTCCCTAAAGGCCGGGAGTATATCTGGTGGACAGCTACGGGAGAGAACAAAGTTGGGAGCTAGCGGACTGACTCGCGTCGGTGGCTTACATACGTCCCTATTCTACCGCTCGGGCATGAAACTCTTCGGATCGGTTCGCCACAGACTGCGCTTACTGCAACGATCGGGGTGCTCTTTTAGCACCGAGAATATAGGAAAAATAACACTAACCCCGGGGGCGATAACATCTTGGCCGGCTGCGCCTCGTTCGATTCAAAAGCGCGTATGTCTGTAGAGCTCACGATCGGTTCGGTTTTGGTGTAGCATCATAACCAACGCATACTCCGTCAGCCGCAGTCACACCGTCCTCTCGGTTGGGGGCCGACCCGCCACATTTTTTTTTCCAATCTGGAACGCATAGGGGACGGAAAATCCGTGTTCTCTTCCTTTATACCGGCAATACACCTTGCATGAAATTATCCCATACCCTTCCGAGAGAAACAAGGGTAAGAAAGCTCGGGCTCCGGGCGTGGTGCTAGGCGATGTCCCAAATTTGGTCGCAGAGGGGAACGGGCCATAGAATGGTAGGCTCAGCCACACATCGGTCAATAGGACGTGGAATACCCGGTCAAGGGACGCTTTCTTCGGACTTCCCCAGACGGGTAGGTAAACACCATATCAAAGAGGGGCCTCTGCTAGGTGACTTCGCATGAAGGACAACAGATCACCGAACCCGCCTTTCCGACAGCAAGATCGATAAGGCCGGGTTGGGTCTCCCAGATTGGGGCCTCCGAGATCTCGGTGCTAATTCAAGTCCGGTAAGCCAAGGAACTAGGGAGATAACAGATGGTCGTGGGGGCCTCTTTACCGCCCGAACTATTCCCCGCAGAAGTTTTGTCGATTTCTCCGGATTTCTGGATATTCAATGGTGCCCGAGGATATCCCGGTATCACCGGAACGTTCATCTGTCACCAAACTACCCGTTACCGCGGCGAGCGTCGTGACAAAAACCAGGCACCTCTCATGCCGATCGCGCGAGTTCGTTCGCGAGGAGGCAAGATAAAAGGCGGCGATAGAGCACATCCGGCCAGTCATCTACCCCGAGTGGGCGGCCAACATTGTTCTAGTTCCCAAGCCACCGGCATGGAGGATGTGCATTGATTTCACTGATTGAACAAGGCCTGCCCTCTCGACCGTACCGCTACCGAGCATCCATCAGATGGTCGATGAGAACAGCAGGAGCAAACTGATGAGCTTCATGGATGCATTCAAAGGCTATCACCAGATAATGATGCACCATGAAGACGAGAGCAAAAAGCCTTCGTTACCCCGGATGGGCTGTATTGCTAACCGAGTGATGCCGTTCGCCTCCGTAATGCAGGGCGACCTACCAGAGAATGGTCAATATGCTCTTTGCCGATCTTCTAGGCCGAACGATGGAAGCTTTATTGATGACATGCTGGTCAAAGAGTCGGGACCGATCCGACTACACTCGGGACCTTCGGGAGTGCTTCCAGATCATGAAGAAGTACTAGCTGCGGTTGTACCCAACAAAGTGCACATTTGCGGTTCAGACCGAGAAGTTTCTTGGCTACATGATGACCAAGAGAGGAATCGAGCCCAACCCGGCCAAGGTCAAGGCTATACTGGACATGCAGCCACCTTCTACCGTTGGGAAGTCCAGCAGTTGACCGGTCGGTTGGCAGCGCTCAGCCGGTTCCTCTCCAAATTAGCCGAGCGCGCTTTACCTTTCTTCAAGGTATTGCGTAAAGTGAATGGATTCGTCTGGGACGAAGAATGCCGAGCGGCTTTTGATGAGCTGAAAGAGTACCTGATGTCACCAATCGTGCTCTCAAAGCCCGAGCTCGGGAAAGTTAGACGTATATCTCGCCGTCCCCGATCCGTGCAGTAAGCGCATTCCTGGCCGAACCGATCCGGAAGAGTTCGCGACCGTGTACTATGTAAGCCCACACGCTAACATGCCCGAGCTCCGTAATCCGCTAGAGAAAGTTGTCCTAACAGCTCTCTACATTTCAAGAGAGAAGTTAGCCCCTACCTGTTCAGGGTCGACCCGAATCGAGTTCTGACCGATCAGCCAATCGGTCAGTCCTCCGCACCGCCTCTTTCATCCGGTCGCCTAGTCAAGTGCGTTTAATGCTGAACCCAGTAATGCCATAGGAAGTACCGTCCGAGACCAGCCATCAAGGCCAAGCTTTGGCAGATTTTTGGTTGAAATGCACTCGCCCGGGATAAACCAACCGGCCGAGGTTGTCGGATCCGAGGCCCGAGTGGTGGACTTTGGCTACTGATGGGGTCGAGTAACAAGGGTGCGGGAAGGAGGAGTCGTGGTTACGAGCCGGAGGATTCAAAGTTTATTTGCCCTGATGTATCCATTTCACCCACCAATATGAGGCCGGTACGAGCCTTTGTCCATTGGTTACAATGGTGCCTCGGGACCTGGTGGCTGAATATTTGAGGCTCAGACAGACTCCGCGCCGTGTCGGGCAGGTTCTCGGAGATTTATGAAGTAATGGCGAGCGTCTGCAGCAATACCGAGACTGGCCATTGGAAAGCTGCCCTTATTATGTTCCGCGGATATAATGACCGTCCATCATGATTCCCGCCCCCGACTAGACTGCCAGTAATGCTGATACTGTCAAGTGTCAGGAACGCCCCGGAACATATGTCCAAGATCGCCGGTCGTGTGATCCCCGAAGCACAGCATTACGGTATCGGTCCAATCCCATTCCAACCGGCAGAGGACGATTGGATCACCGAGTCGAAGCAATTCTGAGCACGGTCGCTCCCAGACGACCCCCAGCGTCTCGAAAGACCAAGCTTAAGAGCCCCTGAGGTTCCAAGTTTGGAGGGACGTCTCTGACAGACGATTCCTATGAGGCCCGCTTATGCGTTGCTTGACCGCATTTTGAGGCCGACCCGTGATGAAAGAGTTAAATTCCGGCATCGTTCCTCACATCAAGGATGCGATCACTACCGTCCGGGATCATGTGATCGGGTATTATGGCATTCCATGTCACTTGTTGTAGATAAGCTCCTCGGATTGCGAGACTCCAGCTGTTTGCACGATGCCCGAACCGGCCACCCTTTCTACCAGCCCGTCCACCGGACCGCCATGCCTCTTTTGCAAGGTGGGGGGTAGACATCTTGGGACCTTTTCCCAATTGACCGGTCGATAGAAGTTCGTGGATAGCGCCATTCGATTACTTCTCCAAGTGGACGAGGCGCGCCATTAGCAACGATCACATACCAACAGAAGTGTGCTCGGTTTTTATGCGTAATGTGGTCCCCTTTGGTGTCCGATGCATCAATCAATCAGCGACAACGACCGCCAGTTTGTAAACCAGTATTTCCAGAACTTTCATGTCAACGACGGGACAACTCTGTCCCGATCCGTCGGGCTTACCGCAGGAAAGAACAAGTGAGAACGCCAATCACATCTTGGAAGGATTCCGAAGAAGAAGCTACACTCGGCGGGTCGTAGCTGGCTATGAATTGCTGTACAGTATTGTGACCTACCGAACACCCGAGAGAAGCTACGCAGGAAACTCCCTTGTTTATCGGAGCAAAGCCCGACTACCGATCAAGGCTTGATCCCGACCGCTGAGAACGTACATTCAAGCGAAGAAAATGAACATTAAGTGGTCTGATTCGACGAGCGAGGAAAAAAGAGAGCCTAGCCGCTCGTGCAAGCAAGACCAAAGCGTGTGAAGACTCCCAAGAACGTTCGTGTTAACCCCCATTTTTTCTCAATGGAGATTATGTGCCCGACGACGTGAGGCCAGTCAGCCGACATGAAGAGGAAGCTTTGCACAAAATTGGAAGGGTCGTATGTTGTCCGTGCTGTCGTTCGGCCAGGAACATACCGAGCTGAGACAACTACCGGTCGTGAGAAGTCGAGGTACTGGAATTCCGAGCACCTCGTGCGTTTAGACATTTGACATTTTATGTGTCGTTGATGGAGGGAGGCTCAACCTGCTTGTTACCTCTTGCTTAACCTTGTGAATATGTAAATCTTCAACCGTCGCGTACGGAAGTTAAATGTATATACATCAGATGATTGCTCGCGGCTGATCGGTGTTTTTCATCTCTTTGAGTTGTTTTCTTGCTCGGTCCTGTTCTCATGTCACCCGATCGAGATCATACAGCACAAACCCTGGGGGCTCTACGCTCCACAATGCCACTCCTCAGTTTCACTGATAGGGCAAAAATTCAGGTTCTAATAACCTCTCAATAATTGACTTATTAAGTCAACATCATACGGTCGGGCGATTTTACGACTGACCGATGCGCTCTCTCGGCGGACATCCGGGTCACGCCACCGATCGGAAAGCCAGAGCTCACAGCATATTTTCCCGTTCCGTCCAAACTTCCTCCACTTTCGCACCCACTCGTACCTCGAGCGTACAAAAGTGTGGGGCTGGGGCTAAGGAAGTATTGAAGGCCTAAGTATCGGGAACACCCCGATGAAGTTCGAAAAGGCCTAAGAATCGGGAACTCCGAGTGAAGGGTCATTCGAAGTGTTGAAGGCCTAAGTAATCGGGAATCCCCGAGTGAAAGGGCCATACGCAAAAAAATTTTCGACAAGGTCGATTGAACGGGATTATCCCAAGTCAATAGGGCCAGTCGAGAATACACGGCCGGGCCATTAGGCCATATGGTCGTGTTCGGTTGTGTTTGACTGATCGAACATACATGAAAAGCGTTTAAAAGCATAAGCTATAAAATAAACGACCAGGAAGTGTTGGACAAAAGGAAATTCATATTGATCAAAGTTTTCCCGGTACAAACTCGGGACTGGGCTCCCGATTAATGATGTCACAAAAAAGGGAAGGATTACAATCTTCACTTCTGGGCGCCTCGGCATTGCTCGGGGTGGCGGCCTCTTTCCCGGCTGGCTCCACTTGGGCATCGGCTCTGCCGGGATCGATGATCTCCAGCTCGGGATCGAAGGGGTCTGGCCCGGGGTCGGGAAAGCTCTGGGAGCGTGGTCAAACCAGCTCGAGATCTTCACCCTCTAGCGCCTCCCGCATATTCTTCTCGGTGCGGTCGCGCATATCCTTCTCCCCGGAGCTGTATGCCCAATTGCCAAAGTCCACACGATCCCATCTGCAATCACGTGGACCGCATCTTCCGCATGAACTCCATGCCGGGGGGTACATTCTGAAGAAGTACTTGACTGCTTCGTCCGGGTTGGTCGATCGGGCTTCCGACCCCTTGAGCCGATCTCTCAGCTCGGTGATTTTCTTCATCATGGCCGCCCGTTCGTCTCCCTTTCTCGATCGTCTCTTTGGCTTCTTTAGATCGAGGGCCATGTCGCGTTCTCCTTAAGCCGTCGATCGGCTAATTTTCTTGTATCGATCGGCTTCGGTGGCCATTAGAGCATGGCCATGGAGCATCGCCCGATCCTGGAGAGCTGCATAAACAAAAGTTTTAGCACGAATGATAACACAAGATAAATAAAAAGGGAAGAGTAGGGTACCTCGGTGAGGCCATATCCCATCCGCTCGGCCAGCTGGGTCGAGCTCAGTTTGACAGGTCCGGGACCGACCGGCGTCAGATTGCCGATCGGAGAGGATGGAAGCATCGGCCATCCCAGAGCCGAATCGTGGGAGTCGGACTCTTTTCCGACCGTTGCGCTTTGTCCGGCTGTTTCTTGGCTGATGTCTCGATCGGCCTGCTCGAGCTCGAGCTTTTTGATTTGCTGGTCACTCGAGTGACCAGGGTCTCTGAGGCGTCTAACCACGCCCCCTTCGTCGGTCACCAGAGTGACCGGGTTGACTGGTCGCCCGACCGGGATCGACTCTGCTCCAGATGGGCCCTCCTGATGGTTTCTTCTTCCCGAGCGCTATCTTGACTCGGGGAGGGGAGCTCGGGCGACAAACGCGTTTTGGCGCCATATCTGCAAAAAAGAAGAAGTCGGTTAGAACGGGATTGTAACCAGTGATCGGAAGTTAGAAGGGTTAGTAGGGTTAGACCTGCTGCCTTCCGTTTTCCCCGAGCAGAGGTCCGGGCACCCCTCCCCATCGGGACGCTTGTACTTCTCCCTCAGATCATACACCGGTTCGGGCAACCGAGCTGCTGCTAGGCTTTCCGCCGTCCGAAAGATCTTATATTCGTGAACCTCGCTCGAGGTTCTTATCACGGCCTCCCTAAGAAGCGGAGTCTCGTTCGGTCACCACTTATTTCTGAAATGGGTGCTTCCACACCCTGTCGACCGGGAGAATCCACGGGTCGTATTTGACCGAAAATATCCGGTTCTTCCAGCCCTTGTTGTTCCGGGCAGACCCGATATCGTGCATCGTCCTTCCGGGACTGCATCATCAGGAACCCGCCTCCGTAATTCCCCGAGAGGACCTTTCACCTGGGTAGATATAATTAAAACAGCTCCAACGAGCACGCCACTGTGTCGAGCGAAATTTGGGTGAAGCATGCGAGAATCCGGTGCGCGTTCGGGCAATCTGAGCCGGTACCCACCCCGGTAATAGCCCAGGAACGCCGTCAGAATTGCTGGGAAAGGAAATTCGATCGGAGCCATCAGGAGTCGTAATGCATCCCGATCCATTGCCTTGGTGCCGATCGATCAACGTTCCCGAGCCGCCTGCTCGTGTCGAACTCCACCCGGCGTTAACCTCTCCGCAATCCGGGCAGCCTCCCCTTTGGTGAGGTCGCTCATTTCCTCCTCCGCGACGCTGTCACTGTTAAGAACTGGAAGCCATCGTCATCCGCCCGGGCGCTGGCTCGGCCATCCTCATTTTCCTCGACCGGTTCTTCACGCGGTCGGGTGACTGAACCCGGGTGATCCCCTATCACCCCGGTGGGTGTTCCCTAGCACCTCCCTCGGGAGACCTCGTCCACTCGTGGAGGTCTCTTCGCTGCCCGAGCTCTCTGAGCCGCTTGAGCTAGATCCTGATGATCTGCCGTCCCTTTTTGCTCTTGTGGAGTGGATGCCCGCTCGGGGGCTTTACCAGGTCGTTGCGCGACCTCAGGGGAATAAGACATTATGTCTATCTCCTCATCACTATAGTGCTCGACTTCTTGATCATAGTCGCCAATCGAGGCGTTTTGGCTGTCTGAGCTTGACATCTTGACTACCTAGGGTGGTCGGGTTAGTTATAGGCTCGGGGACGTCAGGTCGGACTACCTAGATCCTACTTGCCTAATGCTACGGCATAAAGGAAATATTGATAAAAGAGAACTAGGGAACTTACCGAGTGAAGGAAGACTTTGCTTGAAAAGGGCTTGAAATCTTGCTCGACCGATCTGCTGTAGAGAAGTGTTCGGGATCCTCTGAGAGTACCGATCGCTTCAGTAGATTGGAGAAAGTTCAAATGAAGCTCTCAGAAGCCTATTTATAGGAGGAGATTTGGGCGGGAAACAATCATCACGCCTGACGTGACCGTTCCTGAACTCGAGGCGACGGTTTGCACTTCCTTAGGCTTGCAGAGCTCAACACGTGGCGAAGGGAGAACGACAGCCTGTCCGGTCGGGTTACTCCACGGACGTTTGGAACTTCTCCACCCCGCCCCATTTTTCCCGAGCAGTCAAAAAGGCACGGGCTGGGGGGCTCTTGGTAGGGAATACCCCGATCGACATGCCTCGGGCTTCTTTCTTACTTGTTTTGCAGGTTACAGGTCGGATCTTTATAAGAAGAACCCGGTTGGTATCCGACCGGTAATGCCCGACCA
>VALG01010836.1:0-11162 GCA_009835305.1 Ipomoea purpurea
GTCTTATTCGGGTCTCCGATTCTGCAATACGCGCGACCCCAAGTGTTATATCGTGCCCAGATTGTCATATCGAATTTCATCGATATTATAGGATTACTCGATCGGTCGTTAGAGCTTTTAAATACCTAAACCAATATTAATTAAGATAATTTTTGACAAGATTATAATACATCAAATACTCCGTTTGGATACCTAGGTAGGAGAATATTAACCCATAGGACTATCTTAGTTTTTGTGATGGAATCACGCATAGGTTGTTTAATACGTTTTACTCCCAATCCCCAATGTGTATATGTGGGGTTGGCTGTGCTTGCCCATGGTGTTTATGTGTGGTAGTTTTTGACATACATTCCACATGTTGAATCGGCTCACTTTCACGGAATTTATCATGAATTACTTCATTGTCTATTCTTCTTTAGAATCATAATTGTTGAATGGTTAGAACTTTTGACAGAGATCTCAGGAACAATAATGTTAAGGCCTGTAGCTGAACGTTCAATCTGAGATCAATTTGACTTGATGTCAGTACCTGTGAATTTCCTATGAGTCATATTCTGTTCTAGAATGACAATTTCGCAGTCTAAACATTTTCGAATTATTTTAAATTTGTATATTCATGGGTCTGACGTGATACACATGAAATCCAAAATTTTGAAGGTTCTTTGCCACCGAAAGAATACACAAAACAGATTTTTAATTATCCAAATAACAGAATAACTCAGCGAACCGGTTCTCCCTTTATCTCTTGTTTGCGTCTATGTATATATCTATTTCTCTTCGGGCTGCGGTCCATTGTTTGGTTGCGATCAAACACTATGATGACGCGGTTCATCGTCGGTTGCGATCGACCTCCCCAGTGTGCGATACGGTTGTGTCAACGGTGCCTGCGGGCCATGTCAAGAGTAATAATGCGCTGACCACTTCATATTCTTGTTTATGGTGACTTATATAGAATATGCAGTACATGATGGCACGCGCAACAATGAGACATGCGTTATGTTGTTTTATCGTATGATATTCATATTTTAAATTTGAGTTTTTGTGGGTCTTAATAGGGAGCAAATGTCTTGGGGGATAGCGACACAATATATTTCAAAAAGAGAGATCCTCAAATTTGATAATAATAATTACTATGTTTGGAGAATGTTGCATTGGGTTGTTGCTGGGTGCGTCTTAATAAGTTGCAACACAGAAGGAACTGGTAACTTTAGATAATTATAGTATTATTTTTTCATCGTTCTGTGTCTGTTGAACTGTTGTTTATCTAAGAGGCTTTTTGTAGATTGAACAAATGCTCATATTGCATAGGTGCTATATATCCAATAACAATGACATCAACATAGCTTAATGTTGTTCTGGTCTTTTTATACTTTTGTATGTTTTTTTCATTTTCTCTCTGACTTTTGTGTAAAGCCTAGAAGTATTATTTCTATTAAGGAAATATATTTTTAGACTTTCAGTCCGCTCAAAAAATATGGTGCTTACGTATTATAGATCCCATATTTATACTTTTGATTATCAGTACATAGCGTGTGTCTATAGACCTACATAAAGGAAAAGTATTTAACTAAATATGAAGAACTGTTGGTGAGAGAATAGTGGCTATAGTACGAGCATATATCTTCGCGTTGTAATGCGGTAATAATAATGTATAGGCCTATCCCATATGGCACAGAAGAAATGCACACAGCCCCACACATAGGAGCTGCAAGATAAGAAGAAAGTGAACTTTTATAGTGAAGTTTAGATGAAAGATCTCATCAGAAGAGTAACGAGAAGCAATGCGCTTTAAATCCTTTTTTGTCGACCTTGCGGTGCCAACGTTATATTCGTTGTGTAAGCTCAAGCATTATACATTGAGAAGGAAAGAATTAGATCAATCAAGGTAGGAAAGCCTGCAACATTTTTGTTGATCTCAACTTAGCTGGCTTGTATGAAGCCGTAAGGTACAGATGGAACCTTGGTGGCTGTATAAATCACGAGAGTGATCGTTCTATGGTATTGAAACCACTCACCTTATCTACGAGGAGATTTATAAATAAAAGAAAGAAGTAAGCTTTCTATAAATCCTATTTTATTATTCCAAGGAGATGAATAGAGTTTAAAAATCCTTGAAAAATCTGGAGTGCTTTGAGGTTTGGCAAAGGGTTTCGAACTTACAATTTTATAAAGAAGAAAGAACCTTAAAATCAGTTCCAAGAGATGAAGTAGGGAGCTGAGGTTTTGCAAAGAAGGTTTTTCCGATAAAATCCATTCATAGATAATTCTGAAACGCTTAATATAGATTAAAGAGGTATGATAGAGTATGAGACTGTTATCGAGCCTCCAAAACGTTCGCCTTTTACCTCAAAACCTGAGGGGTTTTCGACATAAACTTCTTCTTCAAGTAATCCATTCAAGAATGCGCTCTTGAGTCCATTTGGTAGACGGTGAAGTCCTTTGTGTGCGGCATAAGCTAGGAAAACTCTTATTGCTTCAAGTCTTGCTACGGGTGCAAAGGTTTCATCAAAATCTATTCCTTCTTCCTTGCGAATATCCCTTTGCAACGAGCCTTGCTTTATTCATAACAATTACGCCGTCTTCGTTGGCTTTGTTCCGGAAGACCCATTTCGTTCCTACAACATTGTGATCACATGGTCTTGGAACAAGTTCCCAAACGTCATTCCTTTTGAATTGATCAAGTCCCTCTTGCATGGCGTCAATCCAACTCGGATCACTTAAGCTTCGTCCACTTCTTTTGGTTCAATTGATATAAATAGCACATGAACAATGCTTCCATGGTTGAGGATCTTGTCTTCACGCCATCGAACATTCCATGACTAATCTGGAGGGTGATTTTTGAGCCATCTCAAATATGGTTCAAATGGGTGCATGATACTGGATGGGTTCGCTGGTTGAGAATTGGAGTGCACTGTTCGAATTTCAGCATTAATTCCTTGGTTTTCAATTGGATCTTCAACCTCATCTCTAATTGCTCTCCAACTAGATCTCTAACATCTTCTCTAATTGATCTCCAATTGGGTCTCCATCCTCATCTCTATTAATATTATAATTAATTGTGCCACTTGCACTTTCTGGATGAGAGATGTGATTTTCTAGAGAATTGGTTTCCAGCTCATCTAAACCCTGCAAAACATCTTCACACGTATCATTAATATACCAAAAATCAATTTGACACCTGTTACCATTTTACATGTCATCCACGTCCAGTGTCACATTATTGACGTGTGATTTTTCATCAACACCACGTGTACTGGACTCTTCAACCACCATTTCTTTTGTTTAATGTTCTGAATGCTTTGCTGGTAGTCGATTAGTCCTTAGAAAAATTCTTCATTGCCATCGCTCGATCAAAAGCCTTTTAGGATGCAAATGTATCAGCTCTAACTCAAAAGTGCCCCTTTGTTTGTAATAAAACATCTTTGATCCAAAAATTATGAAATAATTAAGTATTTGGTTTGCTCCCTTTGTAGTAATTGCGTTATCGGCGTCCTTCTTGTACTAGCTTGTGGGAATCATGTCTCTATTTCTTGTGTGTACCGCACAGTGCTGATAGCTTCCGCCCGGCGAATATCTTTCGGAGCCCGGGCTGAACTAATCAGTCACTTGCCGCGGTCTGCTTTAAGTGTCCGGGTTCTCTTTCGGGCTACGCATTTTTTGTTGCGGCGTTCTGCGGCAGAGTAATTTCGATGAGAGAAATCCTCTACTGGTACACTCCATAGAATGAGGTTGAAGATCAATGCTGTTCGACGAGACTCGGGTTCCACGATCGGTGTTCGATTTGAATGATTTCATGATCCTCTCATTTTGTAGTTGCTTCACACACTGTTGGGTAGCACTGTGCTCAACTGCACGTTTTGCTTGACGTAAACACTGGGGTCAAAGGTACCTGGAGGAAGAATCATCAAGCACAACAACAAGATATTATTGCTTACCACTTCCGACGGTATTTGGATTCTGACCGGGGTGCCAAACACGAGTGCCATGTGTGAGTAAGGGTCTTAGCTGTCTTGACCGTTCACGCTGTGACTGCTTTGATGCGTTGAACTCGAGGTCTAATTGTTTTCAACGGCGTGGGCATGGTCGCACCAGCTTTGGTCTTCTTGAAGACAGTACTTGTGTAAACGCTTGCAACAAGGATTCTTTCTTTGCCAAGCTTGACTTGAGTTGTCTTGAAGATTTAAGAATGGAGTTGAGGCTTACCTCTATGCATTCCCCAATTTTTCTTTATTGAATTCTGCGCATTAAATGCATACTGGACTCTTTGCTTGAGCTACAATCAACAACGTACCATATTTTTCTTCCTTGCTCCAGTGAGTGACTACTGTCCTTTGTTGCATCTTCAATTTTTTATTGTTGCTTCATTTTGATTTACGGCATTTATCTTTGAAGCAAATTCCATCGAAGATAGCCTTGTATCACAAGAATTGAGCTATCTCAGCACAGTTTGAATGGTCATCCTTCAATGACGCGATAGCATCGTTCATTTTTATATCATGTTCTTTCAGAGGTGTACGAGTCTTCTGGTAATTCCTATATCTTAGATGTGTCCTCAGTAACACATGCACTTTTGGGTCCATCGATGGTCTTCTTGCACTTCATTCACTAGATATGATTTATTTCTCGTCTATTGTGGCGGGGAGCGAGCAAGATCGGAAATGTATCAATAGCGATCCTACAAAAAAAGGATGAAGTATTGTTCAGGTGACCCCTTTTTTTTTGGGTCTCTTTGTGTTAGTCATTTCTTGG
Organism: Ipomoea purpurea; assembly: GCA_009835305.1. NCBI lineage: Eukaryota > Viridiplantae > Streptophyta > Magnoliopsida > Solanales > Convolvulaceae > Ipomoea > Ipomoea purpurea. Next base: position 4,750 of record VALG01010836.1, read on the forward strand.
GTAACCCAGAAGAGCCCAGGGTTAGATCTTGAGTTGAATTCATCAGTACTAGTATTTGGGGTCGCTCTGTACTATTCTTATTTGAAGACTGTGAGTGGATCAGAGCCGTTACACATGTCGAGGATGCTAGAACAACTACTTTTTTGGTGCCCCCCCCTCCCTCGAAGAATTTATTTTTTATGGCGCTTTGGCACGCTGGGAAGTGAAGATTATTGTTTTAAGCCTATGAAAAGCGAGCTACAACCTCGGACTTGTCCATGGTTTAGAATCGACAACAACTCAATCGCCCTTCGCTCAGTGGATATAATCCTTCCCAGCCCCCAATCCTTGGAAACACGTTTCCCTCCTTGTCCCTATGAGGTCTTTTGCACTGGGTACACTCATTCGCACTACTCTCTTAATGCTTTATTGAAGATTTGTGCTTAGCCGCTGAAATTAACTTGGGTCGCTACGCCGTATCTCTGATTTGGAACTTTTTTGGTATATGCCCACAGTTCCTCCGTTTCATTTTGATCTTCCTGAGCTGTTTCACAATTGCGTGACGTCACTTGCACTTGTAGTTAGTGTATAAAGCAGTAGTAAGATTAGTCAGTTTTGGAGGGGTTGAGAACATGTTAGTCCGATAAACCAATTCCGGGTTCTTGGTATTCTCCTGATTGTCTTTTGGCCATGTTTAGCCATTTTTCCATTATTTTGGGACGAACTTAGTAAACGTCTTTAGCACTGATGGCTAGCTCTTAGATTAGTGTTCTCCTAACGCGTCTCTAGCTTTACACTCTCGTTGATGCAAACATTTTTACTCTTGCGGCGCGAGGGAGAGCATAAGCATCTTTGGAATTTTTATTGCATCTCTTCTTCTGTCAAGGAATTAGACAATTATTTCGCTTGCGCTTGAGTTGACGAATGAGGTGCCGAAGATTCCTCGTTTGCCCATAGGTCTCCATTAGATTGTCCAATAAGATTTCACGGAGAAATAGGAAGAACTAACTGACAGTAGCAAGGAATGAGGTGTTACCTACTGTGTTCCTCTGCTCCAGAGCCATAAGCGAATCTTCACTCAACTCCTTCTGATTTGCATACTAGCGCCCGCTATCATATCCGAGCTTGAGCCTTTCGTTGCTTGATGCATTCATCAGATTCTATCATCTGTCATTCGGCTCATTGCTGTAAGTAGCGCCTCTTTCGTTGTCGTGTCGCGTGTTGAGTCTTCGGATCTTTTTACGAATTTGTGTTCGTGTAATTGTAACCTTTTCTCTTGATACTTTGTAACGATCGATGCTTGAAATTTATTTGTAAAGGTGCTCCGGGGCTCGCTGCGTTGCCCGGCCAGTTGTAGCATAGATCCGTTCATTTCCTCAACTTTTTGTCAATCGGCTTCCATGCGTCATTTTGGTTTTCACGAGAAATTATTGATTTCGTCGTGATGAAAGGTTATTTTGTTTGTCTGGCTTTTTCGCATGAAATTTCCTGAATTTCTTAACAAGAAAGCAAATGTGTTCAGTCAGTCATAAGCAATGCAGAGCATGGCTATCTATTGACGCTGGAGGTTGAACGTTGTTCGCAATAAAGCTGGGAGTGTGCGAACTTCTATTAAGTCTCATCATTTTTGGCCTTCATTTCGAAGTTGTCATATGCTTTAAGACTCACTAAACAATTTGACGGTTGAGCAACGTTGTGCTGTAGATCTTCGGGGTGGTTCCGCGATGCCGTAACACTTCATGTCCCTATGCGGATGTAACCTCGTAGATTTGAGATTCTTTCTTTTTTGGCTAATCTCTTTGCAATGATTCAGGTTAATTCTCCAGAGGAATGGTTTAACTGCGTATTACTTGTTCCAGGTATTCATATCGAATTGCTTGTCACTTGTTGTTGAGTGAGTGTGCTGTATTTTAAAATTGGTTCACGTGGACGTCTTTCTTTCATGGTCTATACTGAGGCTTGTCTTTCTCTTTGTTCAGTTCGCGCTTCAGCCGATCTTGTATGAGAGTATCCAAATTTCCTTCGCGGTTGTGCTTTTCGAACGTTTTTGGGAATATCTTGTCGAGTCGATCAACGGTTGTTGAATAGATATCAGTTGGCAATGTTGTCAAGACTTATTTCTTTTTCTGATGTTCGGTATGACATTCCGGGTGGGGCGTTGTCGGTGTGCTTAACATATTGGTTGGAACATCGGCGTGATAGAAGAGAAGTTGTGGCCCGGTATGCTGGCTCTGGGTTCGGGAATCATGTCCCTATGTTTCTCCTATGGTTCCATTTAGTAAATGATCTTCCTTCCACATGTTACATGGTCTTGTTGTGAAGGTTCCTGAATGATACCTTTGTCATACGCAATTTCATATCATTCATATATTTATCAGTGATTATTATATAACATATTCCTTGAGTTAATATATTCCTTATCTATTTTTTCTCGTGGAAATAGGAATAAGTGTTATGAATTTTTAATTCCTAATTTCACTATCATTGGTTAAATGATGGATACTTTTGCCTGAGCAGTTAGAAGAACAACTTAACTAGTAACCGGCTCTACTCGGGCTCTGATACCAATTGTTTGGTCCCTAATAGGGGTGTTGTAAAGAGCCCCATAGGTGTCTTCTGGGGGTGGTCGTGTTGGGTGCTGTTGAATTAGACTTTTAAGACTGGTTTGCGATGTGTGTTTATATTGCCAACCATTGCTAATGTTGTGTTAACAGATCGGAATATTCGAAATTACTGTGGGTAACTAGATTGTTTTAGAGTCTTGTCGCAGCGGAACTATAATTAAAATAAGCGTGCTTGATGATTGTACGTCAACGTTGCTATCCTGTGAGTAACAAGTTAAGTAAATAAAGCAGGGTAACATTACACAATTGCAATTGTATATGGTTCACGAGCTTTTGGGTGATGTAATCCTCGCTACTCCTACGTGCTCTTTTCTCCAAAGGGAGCTAATTCACTATATCCACCACTTCTTGCGTGCCAAGATACAATGAATTTCCGTGATCTAGTGCTCGTTGAATCACTAAGCCCACCACTAATTCATGCCCAATGCCTGCCGACAACGGCTGCTTGGATTCACAGCTCCGTGCTATTTCCAGGATTTCAAACAGCTCCCGTGCCTTACTTTCCTTCCCGTCTTCCGACGATTCCGGTCGTAACGCCTTACCCGTGACTCTGGTGTTTTGGATCACACAAGCGCCATCACAATCGTACCCCAAGTGTTCCCAACGCACTGCTGTTTTGGATCTCACAGCTCCGTTGGACAGATCCAGGATTTTCACAACTCGTGGCTTTACTCTCCACGGGGTCTTGACGTCTTCCGTTGAATCTTAGTGTTTTGTCACCAAAAGCCGCTACTAATACAACCCAGTGTTCTCCAACACTGCTATCGTCACTGTTTATAGAAAAACAAGTTTCCACTGTGCTTCAACTTTGAGACCTTCGTTGAATAGATCTTCAACGTGTGTAGCAAGCTCTCTCAATGGATGAAGAATATCACTCGGCTTGGATACTTTCTCTTTGAGCTTCTTGAGTGTTTTTCTCACTTTGATGTACTTCTCACTTTGGAGTATAGACACTCTGTTGCTGTATAATGCGAGTTCGTGCCTGGCAGTCCGCAGTCTGGCCTGGTATTCTTGTTCGGAATGGTGTTGCTCTCCGAGCCTTGCACCTGCTTGCATCGGTGGTGTTAGTAGCTGTGGTTCGGAAGAAAGGTTGCTGACCGGGTTGAGAAAACGAGACAATTCAAATTTGAAATTGTAGATCTTTCAAATACTTGAATACCAAAGGTCGCGGATGATTTGAAAGTCTTTAGCCTTTTGCAGAGAGAGTGGCGTGTAGTTGTTATCAGATGTGGCGAAGTATTAGCACAAATAATAGCTCTCTGTATTTGGTCGCCGTTTGGTCTGTATCGTGAGTGCCAGGGTTGATTTGGACGTGGAGCTGTAAGAGAGTGATGTTCTGATGCACATATTATTCACGTGCAAAGCTCTTAAAAGATAGAGTGTGGCCGTGAGTGTGGTGAGGGAGCTTGCCCTGGCTTGACTGGGTCCGCATGCTGTCTTGTGATTTTGATTCGTGCTGCTGGTATATGTGGCACTGGGAGTGAGAGTTTATTTTCGGGCCACTGAGATGTGTGGCGTGCAATGTTTGGATGGTTGAGAGTGTGCAGATCCGGTGAGTTGAAACTGAATCGTCCAACTTCAGCTTGGTGTGATATTTATAATCTGTTGGGAACGCCGTGGCAGCTATCCACACTTAGCTGACTGTTGCGTATGGTTGTATAGCTTGGATCCTTCAGGCTCCAACCTTCATCTGGTGGTGGGCGGAGTGGGTAGTTTATGCTGTGTGGGAGGTGCAGCTCCAGAGTTGTTAGCTGATGGCTTTGCGAGAGCCTCGAGTCTCCAACTGTCCAGCTCTTAAGTATTTATGGCTTTGCTAACTCCTCAGGCAATCGGGGGTCCAATTCTCTTCAACTGCGGGTGTTACTTCATCTCTTTGGGCTGTGGGCAGGTGATTGAAGTGAGTTAAGAAGACTTGAGCGTTTGTGAAGAGCGCGCTCCTGCTCTTTCGAGGGTGTCCAATTATCTAATGTTTATTTCGAAACCTGATCGTTGAGACTGGCTGCTCCAAGCGTGCGGTCTGCGTTTACGGCTGGTGCGGTCCAAGTTCTAGAAACCGCGTTTGAACCTCGTACTCGGTTACGCGTTGCATCTCCGTTGGTCGTTTGAGTTTCGAAGTTGATCGGTTCGAGGTTTGGATTTTCGAAGGAGCGTGGTGTGGCGAACTCAGCGCTACTGGCAGTCTGCGTTGGAACTGATGTGTGAAGTGGCGTGTGTTGTGATAAAATTGTAAGTTCGAGAGACCCTCTTTGCAAGACCTCAGGGCTCGCACGTACTTGCAGTCTCTGAAGCGGATTTAAGCATTCTTTGCGTTCTGTATAAAGTTGTATAGGAGTGAGTATTCAAAACCTAAGACCTCGCGGCCAAGCTATATCGTTTGTGATTTATACACCAACGCTTCCCATCATACATCGGCCCTACTATACAGATTATTGGTCAATATTGCATTCCTCTTGATCGTCACTTCTTTCTTTCCAGTAGATGCTTCGAGCTTCAAGAGTAATTTTCATGAAATTTGCATCTGCTTCTGTTGTCGTGTCCAGAGTGGTATGATTGCAGGCTAAATTAGTTAAACTTTCTTCTCTATGAGGGTTGTCGGCGTGTGGGTTAGTTGTAGGAGTTGGTGAGGTCGGATATCATACGCATACATCTTTTTCTATTGATTTTTCCCATTCTCATATTTGATAATTTTCCTTTTGTGGTCTATGGACACGCCTAGACATTAAGCAAGATAAAATTGGGGATTCAAATACTAATTTGGCATATCAAAATCTAATTCTACATAATATTATCCTGAACACAAAGTAAAAAAAAAAAAAAAAAAAAAAAATTATTTGACTGTCCAAGTGTTATTTATTGACCTTGAAAATTTGATTACAAAGCCTTTAAAACATCAACAGACAAAAATTTAATTCTAAAGTAACGTCTTCTGTGTGGCACTATTACGACGACAAACACATGACATTGAAATTATAGTAATTATTATGATCAATTGATTTTTTTTGAAATATTTTTAAATTTGTACTAAGATCCAACAATTTAAAATAATTTATAGTAAAAAAAATGTCACTTTGGCCTTGGTTATAATCAAAGAATAAATTCAGTGTATCTGTGGTATTTGGATATAAATTTAGTCTATCGGGTTAAAGTAATTAATTTATTTCATCTATAAAATGTTTATACCAATTTAATAAATAAAACCTGTTTGACTGCATTTTATATCAATTTTATTAAAAAATGATATTTTAATTTTCATAGCCCTAATATTCGTTTTAGATCTTAAGTTCTAACCATTCCAAAATTATGATTCTAGAAGAATAGACAATGAAGATAATTCAGATAATTCCGTGAAGTGAGTTTCAGAAGGATATCAATCAATTTATGTAATTTTTAAATATCTTAATGATTGTTAGTTGTCATGGTAACGTAAAATTTTATGAATTTGATAATGTAACATTTGGAACCTCAATGGACAGAAAGTTATGTTGTATTGTATAAATTTTTATGGGCCCACTAGAAGCACAATCAAATTACTCGAAAATTGTAACATTGTGCGCCTAGTTGGATTTACGTAATTTTCAATATCTAAAGTATTGTTAGCAATCAAGGTGGAACCTAGGAAATTTGATAATATGGCATTTAGAACCTCAATCGAAAAAAGTTCTATTGTGAGAGAATCCCCAGTACAGATTTAGGACCAGTTTGTTGTGGGTGAGGTGAGAGAAAAGTTGAGGTTATTGTCGTAAATGGCGATTTTAGTCGGTATGTCCCAATGTGGGCCCCACCTAATTTTGGTTTTACTCTTTTTTCTGT
>VALG01010837.1:0-64158 GCA_009835305.1 Ipomoea purpurea
ATTTCCTTTAGAATTGTCAAGATAAAAGCAGAGAAGTCTTACCAGAATACAGCTGCTTGTTTATGTTAATATTCTTTCAAACTGACAGTAAAAATAAGGATTGTTTGGTGCCAAACATTTTTTGCATCTCTACTTGCCTTTCTTTTTCCTGGGCTGTAGCTTGTTCCTTTGCAATAATATGCTTGAAAGAGCGTTTGCTAGAAACAGATCTCCGTTTCCTTTTCTTGCTTTATATTTGTCCCTCACTATCTGCAAGTAATGACAGATAAGCAGTCACTGAATGATGCCAAACATGTTCAAGACACAACTTGAAAAGCCTGAATAGTAAACAAACCGGTCTTGCAACTTTGGAAAAATTGGAGACAATCTGTCTGCAGGTCTGATTTTCCATCATCACTGACCAGAGTGCCTTTTTACTGAATTTGTTGGTTATTTTACATTCTCCACAATCAGGCAGCAGAATCATTGTTATTGTCTACCTCACGTGCCCAGAAGTGATTTGCAAGAGTGGCTTTATTAAATAGCCATCATCAGGCGATGTTTCTGCATCTGATATGCCTCCCTCTCTCACCAAACATTTCCTTGCCTCGCGTTCTATAAAGGACTTTGAACATTTACACATCTAGTGGCAGCTCCTCTGTCTCTTCATCACACTTCCAAGTTCAGACAAATCAGCCAAGTTCTCCTAACTTGATACCTTCAGGTCATCCAATTGTTTGACAGATCTGTTGCAATCATCTACTACCACCACAATCCAGAAATGCCAACACAACTTTTGCTTTGTAAACTGCAGATCCGACTGATATAATGGATCTTTCCTGCATTAGCATTAGTACTAGGCAGTCCCATATCTCAGTAGCAGTCATGGTCAAACAAATGCACATCCAAAACAGCAACTCATTTCCTATATATGAAAGAATAAAAAGTACACAATTCCAATAGAGTAAAAACTCCCATAAATTTTTCCGCCAACCATCAGTAAACAAATACCTTTTTCCAACCTTCTTCAAGCGCACACACCCATTCATCACCAGTATGAACAGTAAGCTTAACCTCGCCAGAAAGCGATGTCCATATCTCTCCACAAATCCATCCAGGTATCCTCTGCATGCATTAATAACCCCACATTTAATTTAAACCAGACAAATAAAGACTGACCCCATCATATTATATAACTGTTGGTTAAATTATGATTAGTGACCCCAAACATGTAATCATTCAGATGGGTTGTATTGGAATCTTCCCCGAGCACTTAAGCTCGCAAGCCACCAACTGAGCTAGCTACAGCTCTCGAGGGGGGGTTAGTCTATTTTTCTCACAACAATAAACATATATACTTAGTGGTCTCGTTCAGTTTCTTATGCTTCTACTCCAAAGGTTCAACCATGCAAATAATGCAAAGATATTATCTACAAATAAGACTCAATTTAAGTGCACAGGTTACAGGCGCAGTTTTAAAGGATCGGAAAACTTAGGAATCGAAGCTGAATACCGACCAGTACTTACCAAGTTGAGGCTGATGAAGACGGAAGGCGTAATAATCCGATAAAAACACGGACTAGAAGAGCAAGGGAGGGTGGCATTGCTTCTGATCTCCCTCCTAAAGTCTAAAACTCTACGGTGATTATGATTCTGAGAGAATCAGGTATTCCCTGGCCAGCCGGAGGTTGAGTGGTCTTCAGCTGAGGAGGTGCTTTGACCAGAGAGATTAAGGCGAAGAGTGGAAGCTTTAACAGAAGAGAAGCTTTGAAGAACTCCATCGCTGGATTGGAGCTAGCATTTCAAAACCCCGCCCAAAATTCCAGTGTCCCGTACCCTCCGTTAAGATGGCACATTATGGTACTGAAACCATGTCTTTTTTTTTTTTTTTTTTTTTTTTTTTTTTTTTTTTATTTATTTATTTATTTATTTATAAAGAATTGAGGAATACCCCGTAGTATTTTTAAGGGATAAATGGTCAAATAGGCCCTTCCAAACTATTGCCTCAAAGTCAAAAATTAGCTCTTCAACTAATTTTTAAGAAGCAATTAACCCCTAAAACATGTTTTTGAAGGCAAAGAAACACCCAAATACAGGTATTTACCTGCTATCCAACGTCATCCGCAAATCCGGCGACGCTCTGACATATTTTCCGGCAAAAAAATGATCGGCGACCGGCGGAGAAGACCACCACAGCCGGAGAAAGCAACCCAAATCTGGGTTGCCTTCTCCGGTCGGAGAAGGCAACCCAGATTTCTGGGTTGCTTCTCTGGTCGAGAAGGCCACCACTGTGGTGCCTTCCCCGTGACCGGCGACCGTTCGCCGTCGCCAGTCACTTTTTTGCCGGAAAATAAGTCGGAGCGTCGCCGGATTTGTAATGACCTGGGATAGTAGGTTATTTACCTGTATTTGGGTGTCATTGCATCAAAAAATACATTGTTTAGGGGTGTAATTGCTTCTTAAAATAGTTGGAGGGCCTAATTGACTTTTGAGCAATAGTTTGAGGGCCTATTTGACTCTTTTCCTATTTTTAATGTAAGAAGAGTAAAAATACTCTTTGTGTCATTATTTGATTGGTAATGTAAAAAGAATTGCATAACTACATATTTATAACTTCATAACTATAAATCTAGAATTGCATAATTACACATCTATAATTTCATAACTACACATCCATAACTTCATAATTATAAATCCAGAATTGCATAATTACACATCTATAACTTCATAATACACATCCATCACTTCATAACTATACATCCAGAATTTCATAACTAAAAAATTCAGAATGAATGAACTAAAAAATAATAACATAATGTTATTGCTGAGAATCGAAACTGATTTTTTTTAAAAGTAGGACGCACAACATTTTCATGCAAAATGATGTTGTTTTTACGTCCGTATACACCATGCATGGTATATATGGATGCAATACATAATTTGACATCGTCGCCTAATTGGGCTTACAATAATCTCCGTATGATTGGGCTAAAAGACCACTTATGGCGCAGTTGTTATTTGTTAACTACCAGCTCCACCTCCCAACTTCCATAACCGTTTCCAGGAAAATAAGAAAGATCGCCCTTCTTGATCACCTCATCTGAAAACAAAATCCCCATACGCCCATCTTCTCGAATCGTGAAACGTTTTCGTCAGGTAAATTAAACCTCTTTTTAATGTTAAGATTTTTCTTAGTATCTCCTGAACCTTACCTCTTTGCCCTCAAATTCCAGTTCCGCCATTGATTGTTAGCAATAGTCGTGTAAAATCAGTGTATAGTATAAGTTGGTACAATAATTTTCAGATTTCTGGTTCATGTTATACGTGTTTACAGCCCCTTTCTTGTTTCTAAAATATATGGTTGTGGATATAGAGTAGTAGTACTGTATATGATCTGTAGAGCTTGAGTTTCAGAAGGTGGGGATGGCAGCCATGGCGGCGATCAAAGTGGTGACGCTGACAATGGCCATAATAAGCTGTGTATATGCCTGCAGCGACGAAACAAATCCTGTATTTGATCCATGTTCAGATGCAGCGGTTCAGAGATGGGATGGTTTTACATTTGGTCTGGTGTTTTCTTCCAAAGATTCCTTCTTCTCCAACCAAACTCAGCTTTCTCCCTGCGATCGCCGCCTCCCCCTTTTCGTTCTCCTGCTCAGCTTGCGGTTTTCAGGCCGATGGTCGATGAGATTTCACTCCTCACCATCAACAACTCCCTCTTCAATCCAGTAAGTCCGTCTTTAATTTCAATTCCGATCTGTAAGTGTCGGTAATCACAAGTTTCAAGTGAATGAAAAATGTCTGTTACTTTATTGGTTTGAACTTATTACTATGTACATAAATATGTAATACAAAGTTTACCCCTGCATCTAACGAATTGTGTCTACGAGTTTTTCTTGTCACTAAACAAAAGTTAGTTGTCTGCTATATGTGATGACATTTTTAGAGTTTTATTATATGTACTTCTAATTCTTACTTTCTCAAATTTACTTTGTGATGTGGTAGAAGGAGTAATTTTTTATGTGAGCTCTAATAAAAGTGTTATGAGTAAAAATTATGAGTAAAGAATGTGAGTATACCTTATTTTTATTGGTTTTTTTTTTTAATGCTTTCTCAGGTCTTTTCCGGTGGTCATATGGTGGCATTTGCCGGGCGAAAATATGCGGCCAGGTCTTTCCCAGCGTTTGTTTGCCGACGTTAGTAACACCGTTACCAGCCACACCCTGGTAATTACATCGTACTAAGAACAGTTATTCCGTTTTAGTTTTGTCTTAAATATATACTATAAGCGAGCGCTAATTAATAACGTAACATTAGATAGTACATAGTTTTATATATGATGATGAATGCATGCATGCAGGTTGTTGAATTTCAGAAAGGCATCCTCCAGAATCTGTACTGGAAAAAATTTGGGTGTGTTTCTTGCATTGGAAATTCTTTGGTTTGCCTTAATCAGACAGACTGTGCGGTAAAAAACAACAAGTGTCATGGCTATGGCGGGGACGCCGACTGCAACATTAGCATACAATTGGCGTTTTCAGGCACAGATAAAAACGATGATGTTCTCAACTCTTGGTACGAGGTGAAGAATCTCCGGCAGTACTCCCTTTATGCACTTTACTCTGGGCTTAGCAATTCTCTCACCAATCCATTCAGCAGTCTTTTCTGAGAAATTTGTATGAATGTAAACTCTTGTAGATTATTTGTGTTTAATTTGTTCATGGAGTTATTATAAAGGCCACATCTTTTTTAAAATGAATTGTACTATTTTTCTTTTTAAATATTACAATTGCTAATAGTAACTCTATCTTGCAAACAACATTAACAAATTTATGACCCTGCACCCAACAAGGGTCTTGCAAATTAAATTACCATTAGATCACAAACATGCATGTTTCTAGATGCATATAAGACATGCATCACAGGCAACTCTTATCGAGTTGGTCAAGTAATTGACTTGATAATCACAATACTGTAAAATTAACTTTGTTATTTTCAAATTAAATGATCAATTATGATTATCTTTATTAAGTAGTACTGTAATTGTTAGATTTTTTTTTTTTGTAAATCAAATACATGCATGCATGCATGGTCCAAACCACATTGGGCAAGGAAAAATCGGCTTAATCTAATCAAGTAAAAATGTGTTTAATTACTTAAATCATCTAAAACATCCTTAATAGAAAGTAGGGATGACCATGATTCGGTTCCAATTCTGAGTTGGCGGTTCATAATTCTGAAAAAATGAAAAATTGGAATCGGTGGTTCATGTTTGAACCGCGGTTCGAACAATTTTTTAAAAATTATATTTTAAAATTTTTAAATAATCAAAATAAAATTCAACAATTACTTTTGTTAAAAATTTTCATTATAATGTTTTTTTTTTTTTAATTTATAGGAAGGAGGATACTCTATTACATCGAACTTATCATCTCCCACATAGAGGAGCAACGTGGTACCGTTGGACTACAAGGTCCTTGTTCATTCTGATTTTTTTAACTGAGAGAAAATTAAATAAACATAAGATACAAACGCATAATTTTATTGTATTTCAACCTAAGAAATATAAATTAAATTAAACAGGAAAAATAAATCTAAAACTATGTGGATCGATATTCCGACCCAATAGGAGAAATTTCAATTTATTATACATGAAATTATTTTACATCATCCATGGCTTATACTGGATCATCAACCACATATACATGGCCAAGAATTTGTATCTCGATCCTCGACAATTTTCTCCGGTTCAACGGTGAACCCGTTCTTGATTCTCCGATATTCATGTCAGGGGCGATATGTTTCCGGCGAAAAAATGGACGGGTCAGTTTTGATTCATCCACTACCGGCCTCTGAATCACATCTCCCCTTTCTCATATATAATCCCCTGATTCATTCATTCATTCCAGCAGCCTTCGGCGCCGGCCGATCCCAGAATAACGCTGTGATATAATCACGGCAAAGTTTCTTTCCATAATCATGGACGCCGTCGGCTGCCTTGTCTTCCTTTCACTCATATCATTCTCTTCCTTTTCTCTTGCATTCACCGATGCCGACGCAGAATACATTGCTCGCCGCCAGCTCCTCCATTTTGCGGCGGAGGTTGATTTTTCCGGCGAAGGTTTCGAGCATAAACTCGACCTGAAGCTTGAGTTTGCGAATGACAGGCAGAAGAAAGCTTATGTAGCTCTCCAGGCATGGAAAGAGGCCATATTTTCCGACCCAAAAGGGATCACCAAGAATTGGGTCGGCCCTAACGTTTGCTCCTATAACGGCGTCTTCTGCGACCACGCTCTCGACGACCCAAAGCAGTGGGTGGTCGCCGGAATTGACATCAACCACAGCGACATCGCCGGCCACCTCCCTACGGAGATCGGGCTGTTGACGGACCTCGCCTTGATCCACATGAACTCTAACAGGATTTGCGGGATCGTCCCCAAGACCATCTCCAATCTGAAACTTCTGTTCGAGATCGATTTCAGCAACAACTGGCTGGTCGGGCCGTTCCCGGACGTGATTCTGGAGCTGCCGTCGTTGAAATACCTTGATCTCAGATACAACAACTTCGAAGGGGCGTTACCGCCGGCCCTGTTCGACAAAGATTTGGACGTTATCTTGTTGAACAACAACAGATTAGAGTCCAACCTGCCGGAAAACTTCGGCAACTCCACCGCCTCCGTGATCGTGTTGGCTAACAATAAATTCTCCGGGTGCGTCCCGAGCAGCATTGGCAGAATGGAACAGAGCGTGGAACAGATCCTGCTATTGAACAATGAATTCTCCGGTTGTTTGCCGGAGGAGATCACTTTGCTTAGTAATATAACGGTGTTTGATGTGCAGCGGAACAAACTGGTCGGAGAATTGCCGAAGGGGTTGGGGTATATGCAGAGTTTGGAATCGGCTTCATTTGCGGGGAACATGTTTTCTGGTCATGTTCCTGATGGTCTTTGCAGCTTGCCTAACCTTAAAAACCTGTCGTTTTCCGGGAACTATTTTGAGATGGAGGATGAGTCGTGCCTGCCGCTAAAAGATGGGGTTGCGGTTGATGATAGTGACAACTGCGTTCTTGAACGGCCGGGCCAAAAATTGCCCCAGAAATGCTGAATATTTGAGCAAGCCTGTGGATTGCAGTAAAACTGGGTGCAGAGCTGCGCCCAAAGGTGTCGGTGCTACTAAAGAGACGCCTAAACCAAAACCACCGGTTTCTTCTCTCCACCACCACCACCGCCCGTTGCCTTCTCCACCACCACCTCACCCGTCTTCTCTCCACACCACCTCCACCCGTCTTCCTCCACCGCCTCCACCCACCACCCCTTCCTCCACCCGCACCTCCGGTCTACTCTCCACCGCCACCTTCTACTCTCCACCTGCCGCACCTCCGGTCTACTCTCCACAGCCGCCACCTCCAGTCTATCACCACGCTCCACCAGTCTACTCTCACCGCCGCCACCAGTTCCGCTCCCACCACCTCCACCACCGCCTCCACCAGTCTACTCTCCACCCCCTCCAGTCTACTCTCCACCCCACCTCCACCTGTCCACTCTCCTCCTCCTCCTCCTCCCGTGCAATCACCACCACCGCCGGCACCCGCAAAGTCTCCACCGCCACCTGTCTTCCCTGACGTAAAACTTCCTCCAAACTTGGGCGCTGTGTATGCATCACCACCACCACCGATATTCCAGGGTTATTAAAGGTTCAACATCGTCATCTTATCTCTATACTGTAAATCATTCATAGTCGTTCAAAAGCAACTTACAACCTGTCTGCAAAGATGAGTCAATGTTTAGTATTCTGCCGCATATATATGGAGAGATTTTACCTCATTATTTAAATTTCCATGATCTATTAACTATACGCATACAAATATCAATTAATGCATGTGATAATAATTTGGTAATAACGACATAAAGAGTAAAGAATCCAATACGCCCAGCGTGGGGCGTGCTTAGCTAAATGTTTAAAATCTTGTTTCCAAAATGATAATTCACTACTTAAGGCCATGTCACGACCGACACAGCATCTAGGAGGTTGATTCATCTTACTTATCGCTCCCAAGAAATTTCCACTACCAAATAATAATAATATATAATAATATAATAATATAATAATAATAATATAATATAGAGAGTTTAGTACTTAAAAAAATAATAATAATGGTTTGATGTTTATCCATTTGATATTTTATTTATAAGTATTTATTTTTAGTATTCATTCAATAACTAGCTTTATTCCGTATATTTGTTTTAACGAATTAATATGGAGTTATTAATAAAGGCAAAATCTACAAAGTACAAATAAAATTTGTTTTCTTTTAATTTTATCCAACAAAATAAAATAGCTCAATAGAATATGTATTGAACCACATACAAGTTTTATAAAAATCATGCTTTTCCAAAGATAAGTTTACTTTTTTGCAGTTCCATGTAACAACATAGGCAATGAATGAGTTAAATATAGGGAAAAAAAGATGAATTATTGTAAAATTATAAGAATTTATAAGTGTATGTATAACATAGTAAGAATTGTCCGTCTTGGAGTGATTTAGTCCTTCATTTTATTTGTTATCGGAAAGAAATTAATATTTATTTGAGTTAATTATGATGTAATCATTTAACTATCATTCATTTATAATTTTAATCATTGATTTTTAAATATCAAATTGAGTCATGGAATTGATTCATTTACAATTGTAATTCACTATGGTTGTTAATAAGAAAATCATCATTTACAATTGTAATCACTATGGTTGGTTTAATAAGAAAATCATCAGGAGTTTGTTTAATTTTCGGCTGTGATAAATAATTAGTACAATGGTCATGACTTTTTAATGTTAACTTCAATATTAGTAGTTCACAAAAGAAAAAGCCAACGATAACAATTGGACATGATTCAATAGTTATGAACTAATTTTGGTAACTTTTAGGCTATATTTGATAGAACTTGTATCTTATTTTAAGTTATAAAAAATTATAAGTTGTATTTGGTAAATTATGATAATAGTCTAAAGTAATAACTCATTTTAAAACACTACTATAAGTTGCGTCAAAATAAATTTAGTAATATTATTTTAAAATTTTAAATTACGAGTATCTTATAAGCTAAGAGCAATCTCATTAGATGCAGAATTTTATTTGATCTTTGCAGAGATACTACTAGTAGAGAGAACATGGGAGATATAAGGAAAGGAGAAGAAAAAAAAAAGAAACCGGGCGCATGCAATCAATTGTGCGTGACACATAATTGAGGAGAAATAAATTATTTTTTTGTGAGACATTAAGTCCCATGAAAAATCAATTATTGCCGGATAGTCCAACCTTCTCTCCACTCAATATTTCTTTCATATAGGTAAAAAACTGCAAAAACCTCTCTAAAAATCACAAGTGGAGAGGCTATAAGTATATGCCAAACATAACATTAAAAATCAAGAACTAACAGGCGTTTGGTTTGAGGGATTTTATAAATTCCCTTCCCACTTAATCCTTCCCACTTAATTCCCACCTAATTCCAAAGGCCATAATTCGTAGTTGTGGTTGGAGGGAATTGTAATTCCATGGAATTGCAATTCCCCATTTTCATGGAATTAAAATCCCATGTCCCCCCGCTGGTATTTTAATTCCTGGGAAAAAAAAGATAGTGATGAGTCAAAATTACCCTTCCTTTTTTAATTAAAATTAATGTCTACCAAACAATAATGGCATTTTTGACTTTATACTACTTATTCCTTTCAATTCCCATGTATATACCAAACATTGAAATTAAAATTCCCAGTAATTCTATTCTTGTCAACAAATAATTGGAATTAAATTCTCACTTTATTCTCAGTAATTCAACTCCCATGGAATTACAATTCCTTTCCCACATAATGCCCCCTTCCAACCAACGCCCTGTAACAGGGCGTTTGTTGGAGGGATTTAAATTCCCTTTCTACTTAATTCCCACCTAATTCCAAAGGCCATTAAATTCCGTAGTTGGTTGGAGGGAATTGCAATTCCATGGAATTGTAATTCCCCCATTTTTATGGAATTAAAATCCATGTCCCCCCTGGTATTTTAATTCCTGGGAAAAAAGATAGTGATGAGTCAAAATTACCCATTCCTTTTTTCTAACTTAAAATTAATGTCTAACAACAGTAATGAACATTTTTGACTTTATACTACTTATTCCCTTTCAATTCCCATGTATACCAAACATTGGAATTGAAATTCCCAGTAATTCTATTCCTGTCAACCAAACACTGAAATTTAAATTCTCATTTTATTCCCAGTAATTCAACTCCCGTGGAATTACAATTCTTTCCCACATAATTTCCCCTCCAACCAAACGCCTGTAAGATTATAAATAACTAAAATAAATGATAATCGGTTGAATAAATCTGAAATTAACTCTATAGATTTTTAAATAATTTGTAAGGTTAGATGTTCTAGTTTCATAATAGAGCAAAATTTTGGATGCAGTAGAATTGAAGGATTTTTTTTTAAACGATTAGTTGAAATTGAAGCGACACGACGTCGCATTTATCCTGCTAGCAATGAAACGCACATTGAACCAGATTTCGTATTCCATTTCGTTTCGATGCGATGCAACTACCAACCACTGAATGCAAGGTGGCATTTGAATCTTCACTGAATAACCAACAAGGAACATGATGGTATTACTTTCTCTGTGATTTTGTTAATATCCAAAGAAAAATCTAGTTCAGAGATATGGCGGATAAAATGAGCGAGTATTCCAATGAAGAACAGATAACGCTTGTGCAGGAAGAAGTTGAAAAAGAGGCTGAAACGAAAACGGCAGCTTCGGCAAACGAATCAAAGCTCAACTACCTCCGCCACAGGATAACAGCGACGGAGGATGGGGTGGTTGGAGTTTCTCGGCGATCTCGTATATATCCGACTTTCAAAAGGTCGCTGCCGTCGCTGCCGAGAGATCTCTCGCAATGTACGTCTTTCTATCTCATGTTACTGTGTGCGTGGCGATTTTCTAAATTTGTAAATAGTTTGTTTGACGCTGGAAATGCCTAGATTCTCTAAACTGTGAGTAATATTCACAACATTTTTTCAATGAATTTGAGATTGTTAAATCATCACCAAATACTGGATAATCATATCTTGTGTCTCGATGGTGCCTTTTCAATTATTTACATTCCCAGGTTGGTTTCAGTTGTTTGTTCATTTATTTGTGTAGCTGCCGAGGCTGCTAAAACAGCTGCAAAGAGCATTTCTGAAATACAGAACACGCTTGAAGACGCTGAATCTCGTAAAGACGATCAAGCTGAAACATCTGCAGTGGAGGAGCAAAGTAAAGACGAAAATGACATACGGCGACAGGCTGCTTTGGAAAAATTAGAGAACGCTAGTGAAGATTCCTTCCTTGGGCAGGCAAGTTACAGCGAAACGGACTAAGATGTAGCTGTTCATTTGCAAAATATAGAGATTGTCAGTGCTCATTCACTAACTTTTTGATAGGCATAGATTTTAATTATTTTCCTAACTAGTTTGATATGGCCGTAGTTTCAACCTTTAAACCATATGTGCAGCACTTGAAGGTTATTGACAATTCAGTTGAGAGTTTGCTTCAGGAGCTTGGCAAGCCATTAGGAAATGCATCAAAGGAGTTCCGATTTTGTCCACAAGTACATTTAGTTACATTGAGATTGCAGATTATAGCATCCAAATTATTGACTTTGCTGTCCATTTATTTATTATTTTATTTTAATTCTAAGTTTGGGAATTTATTTCATTGCTGAAATACCATATGTGGTTAACAAACAATGCTTTGCCATATTTTCAGACTTGAGGAGTCCATTCAGCAGAGTAGTTTACCTGCAGCAACTGGTTCTGTTGCACCTTCCATACTAGAGGTCTGCACATACATCATTAATTTTTATTTTGGTTTAGTGGCTGCTGCTTATACTAGGGCTATTTTACAGACAGGAAAATCTTATACTGCCAAGGGAATGCAAGTGCTTGGGCAACTGGGGAAAGAAACTTTGGATCTTCTGATCTCAGAAACTGATCAACATACCAAAGAAGCCGAAGGAAATTAGATGAATCTCAGTTTGAAGAAGTATCATTTGATCGGTGTTTCTATATTTATGGAGGTCCAGACCAATTGGAGGTCAGTTACTTCTGTTTGCTGTTATATCTTGAGGTACATTTCTTTGGTGCATTCAACTTTGAAATGTTGTTTATTCACAGGAGTTGGAGGCATTCTCCAACCATTATGCAATGTTATTTAACCGAAGGAAAGCGAAGCTGGCGTCTGAGCAAAGATCTATTTATGATGGAAAGGTTAAACAGGTGCAGCAAATTTTTGACTTGAGTTCTAAAATCAATGGAAGTGTAGATTCAGAGAAAGGGAAACAAGTAGAGACTGGAAATGAGGACAGTGCAGACGAGATAAAGAATTTACATGATTCCAGTGTGAGGAGAGCTTCAGAATTAGCGGTTGGGTAATATATGCCATAAACATATTGAAAGTTCTTTCTTTTTCTTCTTGTTTTTTTGGTAGAGGGGTAAGTGGTGGAAGGCTTATCGCATATTAATCATAAGTTTCTTTTCAGCATGCAATCTGGGTAGTTTTTGTTGCATATTATGATTGGATGTTTGGCAAAGAAACATATAATTTTTGGTCAACTTCTTTTCAAGTAAAAAAAAAGAAAAGAAAAGCTCGTTCTGGTTATTTGCAGCTTTGATAATGCTTTGGCTGGACTAACTCCAAATGACATGGTTCAAAGAACTGCAGGGAGATTGGATTCCCTTCATTCAGAGGGTGTTCAAGTATGTGTACATGGAGTTATTTCTTTGGCTCTTTGTTTTTGTATGATTGGTGTAGTTAGGAAATAGCAAGTATCTTATTATCCATGTGAATACAGAGGCTCTCGGACATGTGTTGTTCTGCTGTCACCCAACTTCTGATGCTTGGGAAATCTATCATATCTAATGCAAACAAGGCTCTGGATCAGGGTGTCAATGAGGAAATGGTGAAATTTAATTGGCCCGAGGATTCTGTAGAAAAGGCTATGATAATCCGAGCAAAGACACAGGTGATTGTTGGACTTCTTGAGGCAGTCTGTTCTGCTTTTATCACAGGTATAGTTGTGACGGTTTTCATTTGTTTTTTTGTTTTTTTTTTTCAAGTCAATTTGCAAATTTCTTTTTTTTGTTTCTTGCTTTTTCTGTGTAAACCTTCATCTTTGTCTTGTTATTTAGTAGATCAACCCATAGTCTCATAGGTCAGGCAACATCAATCCTTGACTAGTCCCTTGTATGCTTTCTAGAGAAATCGTTGATGGGGTTACTTGAATGAGTATCAGGATCAATTATGTCTGATATATACATATGGAGATCTGGTATCATGAATTGCAATATTAAATATATTGGGCGCCTTTGGGCCTATCTGATTTTTTTATGAACTTGATTTATGCTCTGCAGGCATATCGAATGTGACAGAGTCGCACATAGCTGCAATCAAAGGTGATTCTGCCAATTTGCCTGCAGCTACTCAAAAATCAATTCAGGACAAAGCTAATGCATTTTCAAAGAATCTTCATGCTGATCAAAGAACAGCCATGGACAAAATTCAGGATGGGCTTCAGTACTTGTCTTATGTTGTCCTCTCAACCTCAATTCCTGCTGCTTGAGAATACATTGACACTAGCAACCAAGCATTCACAACCAGGTTCTTTTTTAGTTTATGAGTGTAAATAGTTGCAATTATAAGTTTATTCAACACATCTTTTTTGGTGTCACACACTTTTCAGCTTGCTAGGAAGAGAACTTCTCTATAATATGGTTATTAATGTTGGAATGGATCTACTTTAATTAGTAGAACACCTTGTTAATTTCCCCCAGTTTTTCCTTTAAGGGAAACAATATAGATATGTTATGGATTGATGAAATAACTTTACATACATATTCACATTCTTGGAAATTGGAATCTTGGCATGAGTTTTAAGATTTTCATTGTTTATAATCCTAAAAAATTATGTGCCATAAAGTTAAGACAGTGGACCTGGCCATATTTTTCCCTGATTCCCTGAATGACATGCAAATTTCAATTCCATACAAAAGTAAAGTCCAGATTATATACTGGTTCTTATTCATGTACTCCAGTAAATTCAGGTTACATACTGGTGTCTTACTTTCATATTCTAGTACAACATATATATATAATACTTGCAATATGCTAAATAATCAAGTCTTTCAAGAGGCTATAGCAGAAATGTGGAGCTTATAGATAAGGTAGGCTACTCATCAGAACTCTTGGTATTTTTGAAATGGTAAATTTGAATGTTCTCAACACCAAGCTTCTTGTAATTACTGGTCTTTCGAGCAGTGAAAAACTTTCCCCAGTTATATGGCTTGTACTTTGCTGGATTTTCCTCGTTCACTATCTCATCCAGGGGCTGCACCCAAGTGTAGTGTGCAGGGTTAACGAAGAACGGAATTGAAAACCGTTCCCTCTCCGAGTTCACCTTAACCCTGTGTTCCACACTCTCATACTTGTCATTGCTCCAAACTGATAAGCATTTACATATAGCAATATGATTCAATGATTATAGTTTTAACTTCAGATAAAACCAATACTTGGATGAATGTGTAACAGATATATAGAGTATAGTACCTGAATAATGTCACCAACATTTATGATATAAGCATCTGGTGTAGGCTTGACAAAAACCCATTCTCCGTCTGTTTTCCTTTTCACTTCAAGCCCTCCAACATCATCCTGAGCCAGAATGGTCAAAGCCCCAGCATCCTTGTGTCTCCCTACTCCAAGAGCCAGATGAGGGCTAGGGCATGGTGGGTAATGATTCAGCCTCAAAAAACTGGTTTGTCCTTAAAGAATCCATTCAATCGCTTCTCCGGTAACCCTAAGCTTAGGGAGATGAGTTCCAATAGCTTGTAAGAAAGCTTTTGCACTTCGTGAACATACTCTTCACATACCTCCCTGAAAATGAAAAAGGCAAAAGGTTAAGGATAACACTTATGTGAGACGGAATCCGTGAGACGGGTCAGATCTTTGATTGATGAATGTGATCTTTCATCTCATTAATCAAAAATCTGAACCGTCTCACGGATTTTCTCACACAAGTTTTTGCCAAAAGTTAATAATGCGCTTCTCATTGTCCAGCTCAAAAATTAAAGTTATAATTTGTTGTGTAAGTTAGTTCTATGAAGTGAGATTTACCTCATTTCTGGAGGTACTCAGGCCACTGGCTAATCATCTCCTTGAGAGCCTCGTCATCTGGCTCAGGAGAAACCGGAATGAAAGTTCTGTCTACAGAAAAATCAAATACTTCTTCCAATCCCTGACATTCTTTGTATGTTCTGTATCATAATAACCGTACGGGTTTACTTCATCCCTCCTCACCTTACTTTTCTCCTCTTTCGGTAACGCAAGAACTGTCTCGCTGCCAGCTCAATCTTCTGCCGCGGTTCTGACGGTACGCCGTGGTTGATCACCTGAAAAATCCCCACTTCTCGCTTGCATCACCGATCTCCGCCACCAGCCGCCGAAACTCATTGGAGTCCGCCTCCGGGGACTCAGTATCGAAAGGTCGATAGTGGGAATTCCTTCTGGTTCAGTGTTGGGAGTTTAGGCCTGTGCTCAACGTCTTGGATGAAAGCTGGATCTACCTCTCCCATGGTGCCAAAAAAAACCACAGCTGTTGTGCTTGTGAGTGATCAGAATGGCTTTGTTTTATACTGAGTGAAAGCTGTGTAACTGGTTGGAAATGATGAGTAACATACATTGAACTGGACAGCAATGTAGTAAGCTAGGCTAGGCGGTCTCGCCTAGAAGTGAAAATGGTTTTGTTGTCTGGTTCTGAAGTTTTAAGGCCACGTACGTGCTGAAATCACCAACGAGATTTTAACGACATGCTTTTTCATTATTTTCAGAAATTTCAGTTGATAAAAATGCCAAATTCTACAAATTTTCGTAGTTTTTTTTGTTTACTTTTGTTATTAGTTGCAAATCTACCATGCAACTTTTTGTTTTTATTATAGCTTCGTATTCGTATGATATGTTTAGTACAACATTCCAAATCAAAGGTTAGGTTATCAGATCCATCATTCCAAAAGGCTGAACTCCAACCCGCCCCACAACCAGCCCGACAGAGCATTTGGGATGATGTAAACATGGTGACTCAACTGAACAGGGCCCCCCACCCGGCCCGACAGAGCATTTGGGAGGTTGCTCCCACACTGCTGCTGGTGAGACTCGATCTCTGATCATCATTCCAAAATTTCACCTTTATGACCAATTGAGCTACCATACGGACTAGGTTATCAGATCCAAGATTTAGAGAAAATGATTTGACTAAATAAAATTATGAAACGGAGCTTTCTTAAAGATGACGCTTTGAATTATATATTAATGTTTGGTGGTATGGTAGGCTGTTACCATCCACCCATCATCATCACCCATCATATCAGGGCATGTTTGCTTCAACATTTGTACACTGTTGTCTTGTGTTTCCATATCAACACTTGTGCCTCACAACCTCAAAAACCCATAACAATATCAACGGGGAGATAAGGTTGAAGTGCAAAAAAAAAAAGTAAATTTGTAGTAAGATAATTTTTTGTGAAATTCGTTAATTCGTGTCCGCATGTCACACATTAATTTAATTAGTTCTTTTTTTTTTTTATCTGACAAAGTTTACATACTATTAAGGATGTTCTAATAGGACTATTGTAACTTCAGCATCCAATACATTAAACACAAATTAAATGTACAATTCGATCAGAAGAGATCTTAGATCACAGTAAGCAAAGTCTGCAAACATATCGACTCATCAGATCAAAACCCAAAAGCTTCTCAACAAAATTGGAAAGCAAAAAAGAGAGAGGAAATTAAACTGAAACAGAACCAAAGACCGCGATATGATTATGAGCTCTGATCTCTGGGATTCTCAGTACGTACACAGATGAGAAATGGAGTTAACGATTAAGGAAGAATACCGCCGAGGTAAGTAACCGGAGCGACGTAGGCGGAGGTGCCGCCGCCGCCGTCATAGAATAGTAGGAATAACTCCGGCAGAACATTGCAACTGCTTCCGCGAAGACGATGATCAACTCTATGCCAAGATTCACCATTCCCATGCACATTTTCAGCTTCTTTATCACCATTAATGTTTTCTTCCTCTCTGTAAATTCTTCTTCTTCTTCTTCAATGTTTTCGGGTGTTGTGTAGTTATAGTTTGGTCTGATCTGTTGAGGTCTCAATTTATAGCCCCCCCAAGTTGATCCATCCATTTCCTTAGCTTGACACTGAAACTGTGAGCACTTGAGCTAACTAATCAAGTATTCTTGGCTTTCACAGATGCCCAACAGACACGTAGATAGACCATCAAACATGGGGCAACGTTAACAGTTTCCCTTTGTAATCCAACGTACTATGTTTATTTATCAATGAGTAAATACCACCTATGGTCCCTCGAGTTTGGTGGCATCGCCATCAATGGTCCCTAACTTCCGTAATTACCATCCGTCATCCTCCGAGTTGTGAAAAGTTACCTTCTAGCGTCCTTCCGTTACTTCTCCCGTCTTAGCCGTCAAAATAGGGTAATTTGTCATTTGACTTATACAAAAAAAGTTAATACCAGCCATGGTCCCTCGAGTTTGGTGGTTTGGCCATCTTTAGTCCAAACTTGGCCAAAACAATATTAAGAAAGTTTGTGATTTCTCAACTTCCAATCGATCCCTCTACTCCTATATAATATTCACTACTACAGAAAACGGATTTAACGTCGTCATTATAACGTTGGTTTTTAGAAAATCCGACGTTCAATATTTAAAATTATTTTATTTTTTAAAAAATTCATATACGTCGGTTATTTGGTATGAGTCAAGTGTCGTAACTCGAATAAAAAATAAAAAATAAATAAGAGAATACGACGTCGGCGTATTAGTATAGGCGACGTCGTATCTCCAATAATCAAAAAAATAAAAATATTACATTGTAAGGCGATGAAACCAATCACAGTATGCGATCCCCGTACATGCAGCATAGTGGTTCGTACCACGTGGGACGCTGCGTCTTTAGTATATTATTTAACCAGATTCGCAACGCAAGAAGATAGACGAAAGCCATATCATTATAATTGAATTACCAAATGAATATTGGAAGTAAATGCCTTATGCGCGAACAGACGAGGGAAGCTCAGATCAATTTAAAAGAAATGACGATCGTCGGTTATGGGCAACAATTTGTTCAAAAAGAGCAAATAAAAATAAACAATAATATGGGACGCAACGGCCGTCAGGACTCGGATTTGTGATGAGCAAAGAATGGGTCTATTTTGCCCGGCAACGGTAAATAACCGATAGCAAAACAGAGAGAGCTGTGGATTGTTAGGCGACGTACATAGACAGCGAATGGCTTTCGATATGCATTTAAGGCCCGTTTCCGGTATTCTCCATGAGAAATTACATCAGCAAAGAACGAAGGGGAATAGATTTTTGATTAGATACAGGTATTGCACGGGTGGGCCCGACTTGGAGCAATTATCCAGTGTATTGCGACGTAGTGTCTTACAGTATACCCATAACGACGGCGGGGTTATTAGAGCTCGTACCCCGGTTTCCCAATAACCTTCCTCCACCTGCACAAGCGCACTCCGGACCCCGTAGATTAGTATACAAATCCGAAAAATAGACGTTCATTTTTTTTTCTCCGGCACGTTCGGACGCGGCGCAACAGTTCCTGCCCCTTGTTTTTGGCTTGTTTCGCCGGGCGCGCGTTTCGCTAAACCGTCTCGCCCTCGCGTGCTTCGGCGCCGGGACGCCGACGCCGTCGCTTCCCCGGTCACAAGCCTGCCACTGATTCGGGTTCGAGTGCCCGGTTGCCCGGCAGGGTCACGATAATATATATGTTGATATATACTTATATACTTGTATATACTTATATATAATTATGATATTACTGATAGTATATATTATATAATTATAGTTTATGATCACGTATGATTTTTTTTTTGAATTTTGAATTTATATATTCCATTTATTTGTTGGTATAGGTTTCTGGAAATTTTAGAATAATTTGTGTATATTCAATTTTCTAATTTTAAAGTTATTGGGATAATATTTATGAATTGGTTGTGTGTATATGTGGAATTTTTATATTTGTTATATATAGTTGATTGTGTATACGTTTCAAAAATTTATACAGGAATAATCGCTGTATTCATATTTTAAATTTTATAAGTTATTGGGTAAATTAGGAATTGTTGTTGTGTATGTGTTAGGGTTTACTCTTTACATTACAATAAATTTAAAATAATAAGAAATAGACAAAATGATTTCTGTATTAACTTGGGACTAAGATGGCAACCCCACAAACTCGAGGGACCTTGGCTGGTATTAACTCTTTTCGTATAAGTCAAATGACAATATTACCCTCCATTTTGACGGCTGAGACGGGAGAAAGTAACGGAAGGACGCTAGAAGGTAACTTTTCACAACTCGGAGGATGACGGATGGTAATTACGGAAGTTAGGGATCATTGATGGCGATGCCACCAAACTCGATGGACCATAAGTGGTATTTACTCATTTATCAATTTACAAAAGTAAAGTTGTAATCATTCAAAAGAGTAGTGAGAGAGAAACAAAGAAAATAAAATAATTCACCGAAACCTCGTGAATCCACTTTATTCACAATTTTTGTAAGACTAAGGTATAGGCCCGAAACAAGGATTTCATCTTATACATCCAAGAAATACCATCAAAAGGGAATTTAAAAAAAAAAAATTAAAAATTGGTAGCATGAGTGTCACCTTGCCATCTAGTTCAAATGGTTTTGCCATTCACATGGTGTAGATCAAACCCCCAACCTCATGCTTAAGAGACGAGGTGTTAAACCACCACGTCAACCATGTTGGTTAATTTATACATGTTAATTTCACACATACACACACACACACACACACACAACACACAATATATATTATATATATATATATATATTATATATATATATAATATATATATTATTATATATAATCTAAGGACATATCAAATTGTGATTTTTGAGGAAGTCAAGTTTACCGGGTGGAGATAAGATAAGGAGAGGGGAAAATATGAGTGCACAGTGCAATCACTTACAACCCGTTTGATTCGTTGGAAAATATTTGATGGAAAATGGAATTGAAATTCCATGGAAAATAAATTTCAGAAAAATTGATTCAATTGATTCCATGGACCACATGATTGATCATTTGATCTTAGCGCCGCAGTCACTCAAATGCAAAAAGTATGCAACGAAAAAGGAAAAAAAGGAAAATTAAATAAAAGATTGAGGCCCACCGCTCAATGCAGTTTAAATTCTGTGGAAAATGGAGTAGCCGTTAAGAGTCATTTTGATTAATTTCAAAATCTCTACCCTAATTTCCTTTTAAATTCCGGGTCGACCCCTGACCCAATTCAAAATGTAAATCGCGGTTTGAATTCTACACCCATTTTCAAATCTCGAGATCTCCACCGTTGATCTAGTACCGCCTTCATTTTAAAGTTTAAACTCGTCCGGACATCACAGTCAGCAAGAGAGAGAGAGAGAGAAAGGGAGGGGGGAAGTTTTCCACTTCTGCGAGTTGCAGTTAATACACATGAATGCAGAAAGATTACGCATTTGAAGCAGAGCGAGAGAGGGGGGAGACAATGTGTTCTTCATTCAATACTTTGTATTAAAGTCTTGAAACTACTTCAGTTCAAAAAATCCTGTGAGGAACCAGCTCAGGAACCAACTTCTCCTCTGTGTATCCGAGGAAAACAATTTCGCAGTTTCGGGGCTTCACAATCCTTGTTCTCACTTCTTCCGACAGGTACTAATCTGAAGTCTTTCATTTAAGAGTTCAGTACTAACAAAATAAGATTAAATTCGATATTTTGAGTGCAGAATGTTGAGGGACTTCAAATTCTTGCGTCGAAATGCTGGTACAAATCCGCAATTGGAGGAAACCGAGAATGTGCCAGTGAACCCCAGCGACTCACTGGGTTCTCAGATTAGTAATGTGGATTCATCGAGACCTCCCTTGAACACAATTCAAGAGAGGAGTATGGTGGATCACGAAGTAGGTGCTAGGGTTGCTAAAGTAGCTAGAACACCCAGCACAATTCAAGAAAAGAGCGTTGTAGATCAAGAAGTGGGTGTTAGGTCTGCTAGAATAGATAGAACACCAACAAAGTCCAAGTCTAGCAGATATTCCGATTCAACAATGCCACTTAAAACTCCAGAAAGGCAGAAAAACCGATTTGGGTGGGCTCAGAGAAGTGATATGAGCTCAATGGAGTTGAAGGATGAAGTAAAGCTTGATGGTACTGCCAATGGGGGTCCATCAAGGACAATGGCAAATATGGGTACTCCTCGATCTACTAGGACAGTTGCTAGGGCGAACTCAAGCTACTCAGAGTGCAATTCTACTCAAAGCACACCAACTAAGAGCGTGAGTAAGCCACCAAATCCCGGTTTTTGTTTAGCTAGTGGCTCTAGGCCTCCTGCTAATGGAGGTGCTCGAATGGCCAATTACATGGCACTGTCCAAGGGGGTCCCAATTAGCTGTAATACATCTACTGTTGTTAATACTGTTGATGTACCACATTTTGAACTCAAGGAAGATCCATCTTTCTGGATGGAGCACAATGTACAGGTAAGTTGCCTATTTCATTTCTGAATTTTTTTGTTTTTTTAAGACTGGTTTCTTCAGAATATTGCTTGTTAGACTTCATTATCATGGTTAATTGTTTGTTTGGTTGCATTGAACTGATTCAGGTATTGATACGTGTGAGGCCTCTCAATGGCATGGAGAGAAGTACTAATGGGTATAATAGGTGCTTGAAGCAGGAGAGTGCACAATGCATCACCTGGATAGGACAGCCTGAAACTCGGTTCACCTTTGATCATGTTGCATGTGAATCAGTAGAACAGGTCTTGAAAGAAAGAATCATATTGAATTGTGTTTAAGTTAAACACTTGGTTCTAGAAGTTGCTTACTGCTTCTCACTTTGATTTTGCAGGAAACACTTTTCAGAATGGCTGGTTTGCCAATGGTAGAAAACTGTTTGTCTGGATACAATAGCTGCATTTTTGCATATGGACAGGTGCTGACATTATAATCTTTCTGCGTCCTATATTTGAGCCCCTCACGATCTGCTTTACTTTTCTCCTTATCTTGTTTTCTGTTCTATTTTCCAGAATTAGTGTCATTATATTGATATATAAATAGCGTTATATTGCAGACTGGAAGTGGGAAGACATATACAATGCTTGGTGAAATTGAAGAGCTAGAAGTCAGGCCAAGTCCCAATCGTGGAATGACACCACGCATATTTGAATTCTTGTTTACAAGGATCAGAGCGGTAAATAATGCATCCGATGCATTTTCTTCTAACTCTCACCTTCTAATTTAACAGTGGCCATCATATCTGCTGTGCTTTCTTTGCTCAGGAAGAGAAAGTCGAAGGGAAGAGAGGTTAAAGTATAGCTGCAAATGCTCATTCCTAGAGATTATAATGAACAAATTACAGATCTTCTTGATCCTTCATCCACAAATTTGATGGTAATGGGTGTATAACAAGCTGGTTTTGAATTTGGTATAAATTCACTAAATGCTTTTCCCTCATACTAAATTTTCTACTTACAGTTGCGTGAAGATATCACAAAGGGTGTGTATGTTGAAAATCTCTCTGAATTTGAGGTTCAAACAGTTGGCGATATTCTTAAGCTTTTGAGTCAGGTGACATATTGTTAGCATTCGTATTCTTCAGTTCATTTGTCTAATAACTTCCATACAATCGCTTAAGCATATATGTGCATCTATTTGCAAGTGTTGCAAAGTTCCTTCATGTTTTTATTTCAACTTGTCCTCTAGGGTTCTTCTAATAGGAGAGTTGCTGCAACAAACATGAATAGAGAAAGTAGCCGCTCCCACAGTGTCTTTACCTGTGTAATTGAGAGTAGTTGGGAAAAAGATTCGCCTCCAACTTTCGTTTTGCAAGGCTGAATCTGGTTGATCTTGCTGGTTCTGAAAGGTAGTGCACAGTTCTCATGTTTATAATCAATATTGCCCTTCACTTCATTTGCATTCACATAATCACATTGCCTGTTATATAGGCAAAAGACTTCTGGTGCTGAGGGTGAAGTCTAAAGGAGGCTGCAAATATCAACAAATCCTTATCAACACTAGGGTATTTCCACTACTATCAGTTATTTCCTGGAGAACAATAGTCTGATTTCAAGGTCTTTATATTTGCATCCCTGGTAAATTTTTTTCTGCAGTCACGTGATAATGGTTCTAGTTGACATTGCACATGGGAGACCGAAGCATATTCCTTACAGAGATTCAAGATTGACATTTCTTCTTCAGGTGAAAAGTGTAAACAATTCCTATTTATCCCATAGTTGATTCTAAATGTCTTGAACCGTTAAGTTTTTAACACAAATATGGATACAGGACTCACTAGGGGGGAACTCAAAAACAATGATGATAGCCAATGTTAGCCCTTCCATATGGTTGGTATATTATTTGCTTCTTTCTATTTTACAGAATTCAGCCTGACTTGTAATATCCTGGTTCTTAACTTTCTTTCAGTTGTGCTGCTGAAACACTCAACACACTGAAGTTCGCTCAGCGAGCAAAACTCATTCAGAATAATGTAAGTGCTCCTTTTTTTATGACAAGAAATGTTATTTTCACTGAAACATCAGCCAGGTAGCTCATTTTATTTATTTATTCATTCTATCACAAAGGCTGTTGTGAATGAAGACTCATCAGGAGATGTTGCAGCACTACAGCATCAGATAAGACTTCTGAAGGTGGCTAAACCTCTTTGTTCATTGGGATATTAATTGGTCATTAATCAATTCATAAGTTAAACTGACTGTGGTGGCTGCTTGAACAGGAGGAACTTTCAACTCTAAAACGTCAGAACATTTTCCCGCTCTTTGTCATTTGGTGCAGCATGTACTGGAGACCAAAGGGAAGAAGAATCCAAAAACAGCCTGACACTAATCAACTAAACAGGTGCCAAAATCACTGCTGTTTTATTCCTTGTCCTTTCAGATTAATTTGTTCTTTAATTCCAGAATTTAGTTGGCCTTTTCTGACTTTACAAGATTGCATTTGAATTATTGAATATCATGTCTTTGAAGTCCATTCTGCTCATGTTAGTGCTAGTGACATGATTTTTAGCTGGCTGCTTGAAAAACTGTTTGTTTTTGTTTTTCTTCCTTTCTCTTTGCAGTTCAAATCATTGGAGACTACACTTGCTGGAGCTTTGAGGAGGGAACAGATGGCTGAATCATCTATCAAACAGCTTGAAGCTGAAAATGAGCAACTGAACCGTCTGGTTCGTATCCTGCCCCCACTATCTACAATTCTATTTCAGGATTTGCATCCTGTCAATAAGACAAGATTCCTGAGCTACGTTTTTATAAACCTGTTGCTTCTCAGGTTCGCCAAAGAGAGGAAGATACCAGGTGCACAAAGATGATGCTGAAATTTAGGGAAGACAAAATTCAACGAATGGAATCTCTTCTCAATGGATTAATCACCGACAGATACGTATCTGCTGGAAGAAAACTGTGCACTTGCTGAAGAACTTCAGTTGATTCGTGCTAAAGTTGATAAAAATCCAGAAGTAACTCGCTTCGCACTTGAAAATATTAGGCTTTTGGAACAACTCAGAAGGTATATTGTTGCACATAGTCTGATTTTCTGCTAGTTCTTTTTCCTTTTTTTTTTTCCATCTCAATCTTTTTTCTTGCAACGTTTAGATTTCAAGACTTCTATGAAGAAGGAGAGAGAAATATGTTGTTAACTGAAGTGTCTGAATTGCGAGATCAGGTACCTCAAGACTCTAATGGGTATTGCATACTCTGTATTTCTCACTTTTTGAACTTTGTTATGATACACATTTCATTTGTCAACAGCTACGGCTGTCTCTTGATGGGAACTTGAAGCTGCATAATCATTTTGATATAAATATTCCTTCTCAGGTAATATACCTAACGCCAATTTTTGTCCCTTTCTTTCTCTTACATAACTAGAGAGTGCTGTGTGTTTGTTTTTTTTTTTCCTGAATCCTATTAATGATTTTTTTGGTTGTTTCAGGAGTCTATTCATGTCAGTAAAGAAAACAACTCACTCCGCAGGGAGGTTGGATTCTCATATCTAGTAAATTTTGTTATGAAAAAATAGAGGAACTTAGATTCTCATATGTGCTATAATTCTTGCAGTTAAAAGAGACTCTCTCTCAGTTAGAAGAATGCAGGTCAAATCTGAACAGTTGCTTGGACAAAAATGCAGAACTCAGAAGGTAAAATCCTTCTAAGTAACCTTATTGGTGACCCAATTTAAATAATTTGTTTAACCATCTCCAATGCAGACCTAATTTGAGTTTCAACTGTCTACAGAGAAATAACTGACTTACGTGCTTCACTTGGTGGCATGGGATCTTCAATTCTAGATAATGATAGTGGTGTTGAAGTTATAAAGGTAATTTAATACAGAGTGTTCCTTATTATTATTATTTTTAATTAATTTTTTATTTTCTTTTAAAGTGAAGATTCAAAAGCAACATTATGTCTCCTCTTTGGCTTCTTGGTGCCTGTTAAAGTTTGAGGTCTAGAAATGTAATTCATTAACTAAAGAAAAAGTGGTTGAATGGCTCTCTTAGAACCAAAATTTAAGATATGATGATATGGTAATTTTGTTATGCTTTTTGCTTTTGGTGAGTTGTAGAAGCTTGCTTGAGCTGCTTGACTGCTCCTTTATCTAGATTCTAGACATTCTCTATGATATTATAAAGTGTAAAGTAGAAACATACACCAACTCTAGACACATTGTTCTTAGCTGCAAAAGGATTATTAACAAAGCATTGAAGCTTGTGTTAACACAGCATCAACCTGCAGTTTATGCAGGGCGTTCAATTATTGACAATACTATGAAACTTGTTGATCATTCAATCTTATATACATTGTTAAGGCTTACAGATTCTGATTAACTATTACTCTGAACTATGGAAATAATATTTAATCGGGTGAAGGCATTAGTTTTACAAGAATATCCTGAAAATTCATTTACATGAAGACTGTTCTTTCATTCTGCATATCCTCAATAGGTGACAATTTTTATGTTGTTTCAGGAGTCTATATCAGAAGCTCCTCCTCTCAATTACCCGTCAGCAATTATTGCTCAGGAAGAGAAGCCGAATATAAGCTGTGATAAAATGCTTAACTGGTCAGAGAAAATTATGGATTTGCAATTAGAGTTGGACATTCTAAAAGTTCTCCTTCAAGAAGAAAAGTCATCCCACAATGAAGCAGAGGAAAGAGCACTATCTTTGAACAGAGATCTAGAGTCATCAAAAGATCAGATTCTGTTTATAACAAGGCAATATAAAGATGTTCAGGAAGAACTCAAGGAAGCAAAATCCATTATTGAAGCTCTTGAGTCTCAACAAATTCTAGCAATTAATGAGGTAGAGGATCTAAGAAATAGTAACAATCGCTATGCAGAACTTGTGCAGAAACAGGAACTAGAGATCTCTTCTTTAAAGGAGAAAACCTGTTCTCAAGAACTGAGAGATCTCTCATTCCCTAAAGTCCTGGAAAGTAATGATACTCCTTTACAAGCCAAGCTGAAAAAGGTGCACAATTCTCTAGAGAAGGCAAAGACACTGAACAAATGGTACCAAAGTGACCGTGCTTTACAAAACATCGAATGCAGAAGAAATGGATGAAATACGTAGGCAGGTTGAGGTTGAAACTGCTGAAGTGATTGTTTGCCTGCAGGAAGAACTTTCTCTTCTTCAGCAGGAAGTCCAGGCCAGTCACTTGAAGGAAACGGAGAGCCTAGATAGGTTGTCTCAGTTAACAGTGTGAAATAAAAGAACTTGAGGAAAAAAATGATCTGATTACTGAAGATAATAGAACATTAAGAGGAGCTTTTGAAGAAAAAGAGAGAGAATTACATAGTCTGCTTGAGGAATTGGAGCAAGTTTAGCGATGAGATGGAAACAATTCTTGGTGGGG
Organism: Ipomoea purpurea; assembly: GCA_009835305.1. Classification (NCBI taxonomy): domain Eukaryota; kingdom Viridiplantae; phylum Streptophyta; class Magnoliopsida; order Solanales; family Convolvulaceae; genus Ipomoea; species Ipomoea purpurea. The sequence goes on from VALG01010837.1 coordinate 27,018, forward strand.
GACAAGCGGCACTAAAGGATGCCTCTGATCAGCTTGATTTAATATCCACTTCATTTCCACAAAAACGAGCAAGTCGGATATCTGATCATTTTGGGAGGATGGCAAAATACATTTTTGAAAAGGATTTATTGATAGAAGATCTCAACAGGGGCCTTGAGGATGCTCTTAATAAAAGAAATGATGTTGAGTCCATGCTAAGGTCTTTAAGAGGAGCAGCTTTGGTTATGACTGAAGCACACCAGCAACAATGCAGTGAAAAGGACAGAGAGATTATTCTTTTGACATCCCAATTGAATTCTAAAGTGCAAGCTGTCTCAGAATATGAGAACAAAGTTAAACATGCGGGGGATCAACTTAGAGAAACATCCACTTGTGCAACAGCTGCTTTTGTGGTTGTTAACTGGCTGTCTGAGTTACAAGCCAGTAGCATTGATGCATTTAAACAAACGGAGGTGAAGCTTGGGGAATATCTAGAAGCAAATATGCAAGAGATTGAATCTCTCAAGTTAGAATTACAGGCATTGGAAGAAACCAGCAGTGGACTAAGGCTGGAGCTCTCAGATCAGCAGAGACATGCCAGTGCTATGCAGCAGAAACTTGAAGAGCTTGAGTGAATGACATCATGGAAACCATGGAGACACTTGAAGAGTTAAAAACTGGTGTTTCAGTAGTAAGTTCCTGCATGAATGAGCATGTAGAAAGGCATGGGAGACCTAATAGAGATACTACCAATGAAGGTCCTTCACATTTCTCTGTTAAGGAAGAATGCGAAATACAGGTAAGAAAGTGTTTACTGTGTGAGGCAGTAGCTTGCTAATAAGAGTTATTTTACTTTTTAATTGGTGAATAACTTTTTGATTCTGGCGTTCTGGTTATTCACGTACTCCATATTAATTAAGTTATATACTGTTGTATGGTTGCAGACAGGTGCCAATGCAAAGCAACCAGTTGACTCCTGTAAGGACATGGAAACTGAACAGAAAGATCCTTCTTTTGAAATCCAGAAAAATATAGCTGCCCAGAAGACTCCACATGGAAGAGATGCCACCATAGCTCTTCTGAAGAAGGAAATTGTATCTGCTCTTGACAGCTTGAAAAAAGTGCAAGCTGAGATGGCCAGATTACATAATGAGAAAGAAGAGGTCTGCAAGGCTGAAAAGCAGAGTCGGGAGAGCATTGAATCTCTTTTTATTCCAATAGTTGCACTTGGAACCTCCATAGAAAACTTTGAACAAGAAGTCAAGCTCAAAATGGAAGAAGTAGATGAAAAGCTACAACAAGTAGAATATGCCGTGCAGGAATATAGGACTTCGTGGTTTGAACAAAGAGAGGTAAGCCATGCAACTTTCTTTTCCTATAATTAATTCTTAGCCTTGTGCACTGGACCTGATATAGCTTTAGTTCTCACTTCTCAGTATAGTTAAGTTGTTTTTCCTGTTACTAAACTAATAATGGTTTATATCAGTTCAACTTTATGTTTTGTGCCCCTCTCACCCATTTGCTGCATGTGTATTCCTTCCCTAGACCATGCAAGATGCAGGAGCCTTTTGTATAGGATCAGATAGACCCTTCAGTCCGTAATGTGGTTATGTTACTTTCTTTTTCTGTGATTAACCTAGTAATGATCTATATTAATTTGATTCTATGTTCCATGTCCCTCACACCCGTTTGCAACAGCTAATGGAAGTTGAACTTGGAGATGCAAAGGCAATTGCTATACAGAAAACCACTGAAGCTTCCTGTATTCTTGCTAAATTTGTAGAGGTCCAGGACACCATGAAGGATGCAGACATAATGATAAATGAGTTGATGATAGCAAATGAATCCTTGAAGCTTGAGAATAAAGAGCTAAAGAAAAAGGAGGTGAAATTAACCAATGAAAGGGACATTTTAGAAAATGAAAACCAATGCTTGCAGTCTGCCAATGATCTAAAAGACTTGCATGCTGGAAAACTGGAGAAAGAGTTTGAATCAGATCTATCAATGGTAAAGCAGCAGGTACTGGAGTTGGAAGATATAATATCCAAGCCAATAGTTGTTGGATGGAAGAGTTTATATCTGTGGCCTCTGATGTCCTTAACATAAAGTCTGACCTTCACGACACAAACTGAACTGATGAGGTTCATGGATTGAGGATATCTGGTCTGAGATTATTGTCAAGGATTGTGCTGTGTCTACCTTTCACCTCTGCCACTCTGGAATTCTCCCTAGAAGCAGTAAATGGTTTCAATGCAGAAAACGGTCTACTGCATCATGGTCTGTGTGAATCAAATTCCGTAATAACTGAGTTGAGAGAGCACAATTTTAAAGCTAGGCAAGAGCTTGAAATGTGTAGAACTCTCAAGGGAAAAGTTATTGGCTGATATCAAAAGTAGTTTTGATCGTATTTCTAGGAAAGAAGGTGAAACCAGTGAGTTGACATTAAAGCTTGCAACTTTTGAGAAGAAAATAATTGATCTACAGTTTCAGGAGGAGTTAATGTTGAAAAGATCTGATCACTTGGGGTCAGAACTGGCTGAATTGATAAAAGAAATGCATCTCAGCAACCAAAATGTATTGGCAACTCTTGTGGATCGAGAGAGATTGCTTCAGGAAAAAGAGGAGGCCATGAAATCTGCAGAAGAGGATTTTATTATGAAACTTGTTGTAAAAGATTTCGAGGTGTTCATCTTGTCAATGAAATTACAGGAGATGGCTGTCCCCTAATATCCAGTTTTGAAAAACTAATAGAAGTTACTGTGAAGTGGCTGAAAACTTGAAGAGAGAAATGATTCTTTATAGCCTGGACGTATCAATCAATGAATCAATATTGGTCGACAAGGAAATTGAAGTTTCTTTTCTGAAAGGAGAAGTTGAAGGAGCAGAAAAACAACAACAAAAATTGGTGTTAGAGCTTAATGAAAAAAATTCAACAATTGCCCATTTCAATGATATCAACAAAGCTCTTGAACAAGATGTCCATTCACTAAGGGATATTGCTTGCTCCAATGAGAAATTGAAAAGTGAACTTTGTGAAGTAGTTGGAGCAAAGATAACTTTGTCATCCCAGGTTCAGAAACTTAACTCAGAACTAGAGAAAGTAATTGAAGAAATGAAGATTAAGGAATCAGATCTTGAAATTTCTTCCAGTCGTATCTCTGACCTTGATCAACAAAACCAGATGCTCCAGAATAGGATTTTATTGCTGGAAGAAGCATCGTGTAGACTCCAGAAAGAGTTGGAAATGAAAGATGCTGAGCTTGTGGAAATGAGCTGCCTTGGTAAGGATAATGATGCACTTCAGGGTGAGCTGAGGGGGTTGAAAGCAGAACATGGTGTACTTGTTCAGGATTTGGAGGTCATGAGAGCTGAACTTGAATCATCTTTAAATAGCAAAAGGGTGATTTCTGCCGAAAGTGATAGATTGCGAGATGCAATTTGTTCACTGGAGAATCATGTCTGCGATAATGATATCTTGATCAACAGAGTTTTCTCTGTGTTCTTGAAGAAATTTGATGAACAAGAAGGAGAATTTCATAAGATATGCGAAGAAGTGGAAAATGCGTCTAGATTTCTGGGAGAGTTTGAGTTATTAGAGAATCTTGCTAAAGAGATTGTATCACAAAATTCTTCTCTTGGGAATGAGTTGTTAAGGAAGGATGACATTCTTAAGGGGCTGTTGTTTGATCTCAGCTTACTGCAGGAGTCAGCCTCAAATACTAAGGATCAAAAAGATGAAATTGAAAACTTGGTGCTTCTTTAAGTGTTTTGGAAAATGAATTGGAACAAAAGTCATGTGAGCTTGATGAAATTGTTTCTAAGGGTATCAAGCTTGAAGCTCAGTTGCTGGAGAACAAGAGCATAATATCTGATTTGGAGTCAGATGTCTCAAGAAAATGTGAAGATGTAGAATTACTTTCTAGAAAAAATGATGAGCTATTAGCAAGTATTAAGGATGTCTTAGAAGAAAAAACCTTAATGGAAGAAGAATTAACAGAGCAAAGGAAGGTCAGTGAAAACTTAGAAAATGAACTCTCTGAAATGGGTTCTGCTCTTTTAGAAATGAACAATTCCATTGAGTCCCTAAGGAGAAACTTGAATCTGGTTACTTGTGAGAAGGATGATCTCAGTGGGGAACTTCTTGCTTTGAAGAAGAAGCTTGAGATGGCACAAGTGCTTGCTGAGGAAAATGAAGCAGTTGCTTTAGAAGCTAAAGAGGTAATATGTTGTATTGTGGTTTAGTTATGCTTTAACTTTCTATTATCAACTTTTGTTACAAGTTTAGCTAACATGTGATTTGGTTGGTTGGTGTAGTTAGCAGAAATCAGAAAACTCTATGCTGAAGAGAAAGAAGAGGAGGTAACACTATTAGAGCGCTCTATTGAAGAGTTAGACTGCACAGTAAATGTGCTTGAAAACAAGGTACTGAATTTTGTCAAATTTAAACTATCCATGGTACAATATTTTTCCCCTCTCTTGAAACATCCCACTTTGTGAAGGTTGGCATTATCAAAGAAGAAGCTGAGCGGCAACGGTTACAAAGAGAGGAACTTGAAATGGAACTGCATAATGTCAAACAACAAATGCTTGGTGTTAAAAGCAGTGATGCTGATGTGAAAAGGTATGCTTCAATGGTTAGTGAGTTGGATAGTCTCATTCAATGGTTTCTAAGCGTTTATATTAATTCGTATGCAGAAATTTGGATGAAAAAGAGAAGAATTTCTAGAAGCCTCTCAGCGCATCCAAATCCTTGAGAAAGAGATAGCTTTGAGAGATGCTGAAGTGAGTTCAGACCTTAGTTTACCTTGGGTTTTTCCAAAAAGAAATTATTTATTTTCTCTTATTTACTTGATTGGCTTCAACAGATTGCTCAATGCAAGGGTCATATCTCTGAATTGAATTTGCATGCTGAGGCACAGGCTTGTGAGTATAAGGAAAAGGTAGGGAAATGCATACACTACCCATTTTTGAAGTGGGATCATATTGATTTCTTTACTAACTGCATGGTGTGTTGAATTGAAACAGTTCAAGACATTGGAAGCGATGGCTGAGAAAGTCAAGTTAGATGTCCATGCCACCCAAGCTCAACTTCATCATCAGGCAAATTGGAGAAAAATGCTTCGAAGCCCAGAGGTTCTGGTTCTCCTTTCAAATGCATTGGGATAGGATTGGTTCAGCAATTGAAGTCTGAGAGGGATGAGGATCTAACAGCAGAAAAACATCGAATTGAAGAACTTGAGGCTCTAGCTGCAAGTAGACAAAAGGAGGTAACCTTGAGAAAACAGCTTTGCTAGCATATATTCAGTAATTTTGTTAAGCGCCTTTACTGAATCTGATATTTTATCTTGCAGATATTCATGCTGAATTCAAGATTAGCTGCTGCAGAAAGCATGACCCATGACGTAATTCGCGATCTACTGGGTCTAAAACTAGACATGAATAGTTATGCGGTAATTTTTCTTTTTACTAGCTTGATTAAAAGATGTTAGGAGTTTTTCATATCTCACTTTCTTGTTCCTCTTGTGGATGTTTAAATGACAATCAGTTCTGAGTAAACTTTTGCTTTTGTTTTCCTCACTTGTCACAATAAGACTTTGCTGGATAATCACCAAGTGCAAATGTTAGCAGAGAAGGCTCAACTTCACAATGTAGATGCTGTGGCTAAGGTAAATTTAGTTTTACTGTGTTGACACTAACTATGATTTTTAAAGTTCTATATGACCTCTCATCTATGATTTCCTGCTTTCAGGAGCAGGAGGTAAATAAGTTGAAGCAACAGCTAAATGAATTTATCGAGGAGAGGAAAGGGTATTTAATTTAAACCTTTACTAAAAACCTGAGAATTGTAACAATTTCTTATGCATTTCTGATTGACTTCAATTCTTAACTTGTAGATGGCTAGAAGAAATTGAGAGAAAACAAGCTGAGATGATGGCTGCAAAGGTTGCACTAGAGAAGTTGCACGAGCGAGATCAAATGCTTACAACTGAAAATGAAATGATTAAGGTAAAAAATCTTGTTAGTTCTAGCACATAGCTAATATATACAATGTTATGTCGATTTAAAATACTCAGCCCAACAAATTTTAATATCTCAGATGGAGAACATTAATCATAAGAAAAGGGTTATGGAACTTGAAGCAGAAGTAAAGAAGCTGTCTGGGCAGCAAAACCTCCAGCAACGCATCCATCATCATGCAAAAATCAAGGTAAGTAGTTGGAACAACAGATCAACTATCAGAAAGAAATCTCTTTTAAGTTTTGAAAAATGATCTTGTATGGGTTTTCTCTAACAGGATGAAAACAATACCCTGAAGAATGAGAATGATGGCCTTACTTTTAAGCTGCGGAAAACAGAAGCAATTCTTGCACGTGTTCGCGGAAGAGCTAGCTCACTTCCGTGCATCTAATGGGAGAAGCCCCCACCTTAATTTTGAAGAGGAACAACGGTTAGAGATCAAACTGAAGGTTAGTAACTCAATGATAATGCCTTTGTGCTTTGATGCAAGTTTGTGAGGGAAGTGTCTTACATTGGTGAGTGATGGTGAAATAACCTCCAATTTTACTTACAACAGGAAAGAGAAGAAGAAAAACTTCAATTGGCTCGAAAGTTACTAGGCTTGTGCTCCAGTGTGTTGAAGGTCTGATTGAGCCTGGTTTCTTAAACTTACATTAATACATTCTATGACCCTTTCAGAAATGTTATCTCATTTTAACAAACCTCACAGGCTGCTGGAATTAAAAAGACCTACATCTGAGGTAAACCTGCCTATGGCTGAAGAAGCACTTGAGCAGCTGAAGAATTAGAGTTGATTCATTGGAGAGAGAGTTGCACGGCGTCAAACTCAAGGTAAGTGCATCAACCTCCTTTTCATTTGCAATTTTTTCCAGTTCTTTGCATGTAAAAGAAATGCCTCCTAACTAAATTAGTATGATTTTTTTTTTCCAGAATAAAATGAGTAATGAACGACAGCGACTATCTGAGCTGATGCCCCAAACTTCAGCTAGAAGTTCAATGGCAGATGAGAATGGACAGAATCCAAATAGATCACCATTTCTTACTTCTTTGGACAGATGAGTTCTCTTCAATGGCAGATTTTGTTTGAAGATTGATGATTCATGTACTTGGTTAGCTTTTTGCTAGCAAAAGTTAACATTCAATTGTTTTTTGGTCATAGTTGTAAATGTATATAATCTTTGTACTACTTTACTGTGCAGCCAAATGTATCAGCATGTAACTCTGAGCTGATAATTTTTTGTAAATATTGACAGATATGATATGTATAATATAGTACATTATTGTTTGTTGTAAAGATGGGTATAAGATGACAATATTATGTTTATTTTCCCCTTTCTTCTGACCTTTCCAACCAAATTCAATGATCCAGTGATGCTATGTATTTCCTAACAATATCACTTAGGATATGTATACATTTATAATATAAAAATCAAATTTGTAAAAGTTCATTAGAACTTGATCATATTTGCCAAATAATAATAATAATAATAATAAAACTACTTTTAAAACTTAAAGAATATAGAGTAATTTATTTAAAATAAATTATGTTATACGGAGTATAAAATAGTATGATAGATAATATAATTTTTCACAAACACACTAGTTTGTGAATTTTATTATGAAATAATACAATTTTAGTACAAAAAAATATAGTTTTGTTCACTTTTTCATTAAACTAAGAGTTTACTATCCGTGTATCAATTAACAGATTTTCAGTCTGATTCTCGCAATTAGGACTTAATCTTCCTGATTGAATTCGATTCCTACTTTCATCTTCTAATTAATAATAGATTTGATGTTGATTTAAAAAAAAAAAAAGTTTATTACTATAGGCCATCGAGATGGAGTAATTTATTGAACATTTTAATTTGAGTTGGAGTGACTTAATCTGTTTTTTTTTTATAAGTAATTTTTATTGATTAGAGAAGCGCTACGCCGCTACAAACGTTTAAAACAAATACCCTTAAACCCCAGGGCCGCGGGTCTACTCAAAGAGAAAGGGTTTTCGAGAAAGAAAATTTTATCCATGGCGACAGCCCATTTCTTGAGCTGTTGCACTCATTCCCAATCGGGCAATTTGATGGCTCTCAAGCTCAATTCTCCTTATGCCGGCGTCTCCAAGGTGATTCATTTTTGTTTTCTTTAATTTAGATTTTTGGGGGGTGAATTTCTCGAGCTAGAAAATATTGAGTTTTAAAACAATTCAACCTAGTTATGAATGTCTTGCTTTGAAAAAATGCATAAAGAATTCTGGATTTTCAATATTCAAAGATTCATCTGCTCTGTATCTTAGCTGCATTTTGGTAGAAGATGATGGGAGCTTCCCTTCGTGCCCTTTGTATCATTGTTATTATGCACTCGTGTTCAATAACATAGAGATATCATCCTGTCACCGCAGGGTTTGCCGTCAGTGGTGAAAAATCGGGGGTATATTTTGAACTTAAGACCTTATAAGGCATCTATTGCTGCAAAGCCAAGAATATTTCGTGTAATGAGCATGGCTGCAGGGCAATCAGACGAAAGTCGGAGTTTAAAACTTGGACAACATAGTGAACAAGGCTAGAGAGCTGTGGGATAGTTCTCCTCAGCCTGTCAAAATCTTCCCTTGGAATAGTGTATTGGATAACTTCGTTCAGCTTATTTTTGACCTTGCCTTGGCTGTTTTCAAATGCTTGTATGTGCCCAGTACTTGTAGTTTCCTCAGCCAGCGAGTTGTCTTATTGTGCACATGAACGAAAGAGTTATCTTATCCCATTTCCGTTTATAGTTGGTGCTTCCATAGCTGGGATCTTGAACTCCGCAGCTTAGAATCATCCTTGACTCTCAAGGTAATAATCCATTCTTTGCATTCTGTTTTTGTTAAAAACATTTGCTAAAAGATGACTGTTCTTTTGCTCAATTTCCTTTGTGTTATTTCTTACGTTCCTGCATTGTGATTGTACTTTCAGCATGCTGAAGTTCCTTGGCATTTGATTGCCATTGCAATTTTATTCACACTGCTGAAATTGCCGGGACCATATTATCCATACTGGGGTCGTATTTTAATTCCACACTTTGCAAATGGAGCATTGTATAGGACCATGTGGTTTTTGTTTTTGTGGTACAGGAGGCCCAGGAAGTCGTCAGAAGAAGTCATACCTGAATCTGTACCTACGCCATCTGAGTAGAACATGCTTTAGCTTTGGGTTGCAGAGGATATGCACTGGTAAAATACCCATTCTTCAAATGAATAAGTTGTTGCTTCTCATTTAGACCAAAGCAAATATAATTGCCAATTGGCATTGCTCAAGTTGATAAAACAGAACAGCATGACACTGTCAAGAAGGGAAAAGAAATACCATTCTAAAAACCCAAAATCCATTGTTATTAGACTATTAGTGCAGACTTGAAAAAATTGCTCAGGTGGGTGATCTACATTTTACCACACACACACAGAGGCTATAAAATATAAATTCTAGATATAATTATTAATATTAAAAGGGGGGTTGGGTAGAAGGGTGGACGTATTGTCTTTTTTACAAGAACAGCCATACAAGAACCTATTTATATTTGTATATTCTTTGTACATCATAAAATATGTGCAATTGTCTTTTTTATTTCTGTTTAATAAGTCTACTTTCTGGCATTTCTTGTTTCATATGCTACGTTTATTGCTCCAGGGTGCAATGCATTATCACTGAGCCTGCTATGTTGAGGCCATCAAACCGTCGGCCCAATGCATTATCACTAAGTCAACTTGGAATTATCTTGGGGCAAATAACAGACAGTTGCAGTTTATTGTTGAGACATATAATCATTGAGTTTGTTATGTATCACTTTAGTTGATCAGGCCTTGGGAGATGCTACATGAGAAAATATTTTTTTGTTTCCTTGTTAGTAGTAGCCCTCTATTACAAATTTTGTTTTGTAGCAAAAATATGTGAACAAAGTTAATTTTCTCAGTTCAGTTTTAATGTGAAATTCTCAAGCATGTATTTCGTGGTGTCAATAGCTCATACATGTATTATGCTCATATTAGTCAATTATAGATAATATAGATTGATTTATCCCATTGTAATCCTTTGCTAGCTAAAGGTCACAAGAACGCACATTTGGTGGGTAGTAACTACAGGCTTTCTCATAAATAAATGATTGGAAAATAAAATCTGTAAAGAATATTCTTAATTAAGCAGAGACAAAGGGTAAAGATAGTTACAGAATTAGTTCTGAAAAGAGCTTTTCCTACTGCCTCAGAACCCAGAATATGGGGCAACAGAATATAACACAAAATGAAAAGTAAATGGTAATGATACAAAGGGAGCCTAAGTAATAATACATGAAAATATTTTACATGTCCCTTTAATGTACAGTGGAAGATGGAAGTGCGCTATGATGATCCAGAGAAACGTGTGGTTTTTGAACCCATTGAGATGACCCGAAGGATCCAGTGCCCAACTACCGACTCCCGATCCATCCGACCTTTGGTGGCCCGGTCTCTGAGCGCTCTCCCTAGCCTTCGTTGACCTGTCCCTGGCCACAGGTAGGCGATCGATGAAATGATTCTTAGTCCGGACCGGTCTACATTCAGCTTACTACGGGCTTTGAAATATGCTTTCACTTTCTTTTCTTTGTGAGGCGGGCAGCTGTGTGACAACACTACAGAGAAAGCGGTGCTTTCGTATCACTTGCTAATTGCTATCAACTGGTGCTGCCACTCCTGCCAGAGAGCTCTCCAGAAATTGCACTCCCATATGATACCGAGCCTGTGTGTGAACTGGAAACCGAGACTTATGTAGTTGTCGAATCTTGAAAAGATCTCTAGGTAGAGGCTGGCTCTGCACAGTCGTCGTGTCATCATCATCATGCCCTGTGAAAAAGAAAAATAAAAGGAAACACCTTAATTCTTTTTATTATTGCTGCAAATGATGTGTAATAAGGCTTATGACATGTATAGTAAGAAAATGGGTGTAGTAAACATACTGTCCATATTTTTCCTCTTTCCAGGTAGTCTGTCTCTTGTTTTGAATTTGCTTGAATCCGAGCGATCGCTCGTAGATGGAACAGATCCAGACTGTGCTGGATGAGACACAGCCCCTGGTTTGCCTGTAACTGAAGGAATGTTGCTTTGCAGGCACACAGATATCACAAAATCAGCATCTGGAGATGGGCCTGCATTCCCATCAACCCACAGTCAAATTATTAGCAAGCAAAGGTATAATTCCACCGAATAAAACTGGTTGCTAGCTTCTTGCCAAATAATACTACATTATTTGTGAGAATCTACTTTCTCCATTCAAGATTAAAGTCACAAACTTCCATGGCAATGCGATGCATCATAACTTTTCTTTGGAATAAGGTATCACATGGAAGTTTGTATAGAATAGAAATACTTGAACACAGGTCACTTAAGAATTACTTAAGATAATTCATCAACCAACCAATCTGCTCCTTGAATTATTGCAGATGGCTGTTTTCAAGGTAAATAGTAGTGTATTGATAAATGGGAAAGAGAGGGAAATTTGTTTAAAAGCATACCCTCAACAGCTGGCAAATTTGAGATGAACGCTGCCAATGCAGGTGGCAATGATTTCAGAACATCACCCAGCGCATTTGGTGGTTGCCCGTTACTGTTTAATTGAATGCCAGAATAAGGCGAGGTGCCTGAAATTGGAAATTGTGTGAGGTAGTGGGTCTGCAAAATCCAGTATCACATGCAAATAAACACAAGCTCTCAAAAGTTCTGATAACACAAGCACGGGAAATTCTTCTTAATCCCAAAAGTGCTTTCTTAGTTAGACCCTAGTAATGAAGGTAGTTAACCCTAATGCAGCATTCATTCAAACAACTTTTTTATAGGAGACAAATCTATTAACAAGGAAATAGGAGAAATTGAGAATGTAGATGGCAAGCAAAGGAATTCCACTGTAAGTAATTTATCTACTATTATATTGATGAATTGCACTTTTGCGTTCAAGTTTTACCAAATTCATGTTGCTATATTAAGATCCTAGCATGCATACCTGGCGTTTGCTTTGGATTATAAATAGCCAATTTAGAAGTATCTGGATACACAAACTTGGCAGAGTTTGTATTGGATGAAACTCCTGGCATACTCCCATCTGCATAGAAAGAAGAATTACATAAAAGCTGAATCCAGGTATCACTGCAAAAGTATTTATTAACAACAAAAAATGTATAGAACCTGTCTCAACACCAACTGTGGATTTCTCAATCTTCTTATTCATGCTCGTTACAAGCAACTAAAAAAGGTAAAACATAAATGATGAGTAAAAAGAGAAATATAGTTAAACGTTTCTGCTTATATATGAACAAACGTGTATACTAATCTTCGCCCCCTCCCCCCACAAAAGGAAATTGATAGCATATACATGCTGAAGCTACCTCTTGCCGTGAAAGATAATCCAGTGCCGTGGAAGAGCAAGGCCACAGATCCTTAAAACTATAGCGCGATACAATATCTTGCAGTGAACTCTCTAATATTGATGCTTCATCATCACCTGTCCTAGAAAGGGCTTCTTTTCTTCTTTGCTCTACCTTCAACATGCTGGCAAGATCACCATAAGTCTGCTCAAATTGAGAGAATCTTTTCCAAACCTATACAAGAATGGGAAAATACCGACATAAAAAATTAACACCATCACCTAAATGGTTAAGATCTCATGCATATAATTAGAATTTTGACAGCATGGAAAAAAAAAACACATTTTTATTAGATATCAACTTTCCATCTGATTTTATATATTATTATAGGCAATGTCACATGACAAATGCAAGTGAGCCAATTTTCAACATCCAAATACTAAGATAATGTGTTACGGAACAAAAAAGGCTGATATGGTAAAAGATCACAGAAAATGTAGAGAGAACTAAAAGTCCAACCATACCAGCTAATAAATAGTAAATGTAACAATCCACAACACCATTAGCACATTTACCTAATCTTGCTTCTAGCTCTAACAGAGTAACATGGAATCAATTAATGAAAGTAATTACTGAAAGCAAGAGTGGTAGTTAATGCCAAATACTATTAATTTATTAAACAACCAGCCCAAAGCTACCATGGCCTTAATATTAATATTAAACAGTAAACAAGGTATGAAGTACCTCAAGAGATTCCTCAGGTGGAAGAGAGCTCAATGCCCGTTCAAACAAGGCCCTAATATTAATATCATCATTCAAACGAGAAAGGAAATCTGCATACCTGCAACACTAGATTAGAACAGGCAACAGATTCATGCTTATATACAGAATTTTGATTGCCAAAAAGGGAAGGGAACTCACTCAAGAATGTATTCAGGTTCATGCATAAAGTTTTTCAACCCTGCTTCAAACACATTACGTGCACCTGCATGAATGCACAAAAAATATAAAATACACAAACGGGCTTTGTATTTTAACAAAAGTAAATAAAGGGGCCACCTTCTAATACCTCAATAAAATATGAAATGTATACACCAAAAAGAAAACAGATGAAAGGGTAGTAGTATTAGAGGTTTGATCACAAAATTTTAATCTAAATTAATTTTAAGTAAGCTGAACAGCAATGCCAAACATGAAATTACTGGTTTTGAGACACTCCCAAAACATAAAACAACCCAAAAAAAAAAAAAAAAAGTTCAGCACCTCATTTAAAACGCACACACTAAAATTGAGAATTTGAGGAACACTAGTCACCTTAGCATCCTTATTAAGACAGAATTCCATCATTGCCTGAGCTACATAAACATGATAAGTGCAATTTGGTGATTTGCGTGCATCAAGAAAGTACTTGCGAGCTGCTTCAACTCCTTCTGTCCTCCTTAAGAACCGAATAAACTGCAGTACCCACAGATGCAGCCATGATGTGTAATAGAGAGCAGAGAATTGTTGAAGACAAGAAAAATCACTATGCTATATAATATACTCTGTAACACTTTGCTATGCTGTTGAAAACATTCATTTTCTCCATTGTGTTTACATAAATATAACTAATCCATTTGTTTTATTAAATTGACAAAGGAGAAAACCTATATTAGGACTAAGTCATACCTGGATAAGTGATAGTTGCTGTGGCGTTACTTCCATCTCCCATAAGACTTTCGTACACCTTCTTTGCAGCCTGCATCGGTTTGAAACCCCATAAAAAACACGAAATACTAATACTTCTGAATTGATGAGGTAAGTAAGCATGCTAGTTATATATTTTGCTCTAACCTGAATGGCTCCACGAGATTCTTCAAGTTCAGCATAAGCATATCTCAGCATCTCTGAATCTAAACATGTAGAGGGAAATGAATAGTTAAGAGAACACAATTTGAACGATCCAGCGTTGCAAGATGCAAAAGGCATACCAAAATAGTATTCTACAATTTAATTGAAAATGTGACAATAAAAAAATTCCATAAGAATGCAACAAAAGATGCTAACAAAAATATTTTATTCAGCAGAATAGCGGTAAAATCAAATACCAGGTAAAGCCTTTAAAGATCGCTGGTAAACTTTTATTGCAGAGTCTACTGAACAGACTTTGCCATGCCAGGTAGCATAGTCATACCATATGTCAGGATAATGATACAAGTACATGAGGCACTGTCACCAAAAAAAAATAAAGGAGCAATCTTCTTTGGTTAAGTAAAAAACATAATAATATACTTTAAAATAATGGTGATGATGATGAATAAGAAACTTAGGCAATTCAGAGATTTGAAAGCTAAACTGATATCTGAAGGCACCAACATAGGGGAGCAGGCAAAAGAATTATAGCTATTAAGACAAAGCTTAAAGCATATAAAAAATCATCCCAGGCAATACTTTTCTAAGTACTTTTTTCATATGTAGTATTGCAAATATTTGGTAAAAGGCTTTCATGAAAAACATTGCAAATAAAAGAAGTCCAGCATAGAAAGTAGAAATTGATTGAGGAAGAATAAGAGAGAAATTAATTACAGAGTATTAATTATATAAATGACAGTTTTATCTCATATACCTGCTCGTACGCGAAGACAATTCTTTTATTAGCAGAAGCAGTATCTATCCTTTGAGGATTTCCTCTGAAATAAAGGAAAGCAAAATGATGTTACACAAATTTGAACCCAGTAACAAAACTGAACTTTAGTGACAGAACAAAAATGAGAGTATGACCAACAGTCAGCAAAACTGTACTGATTACACTTAAGAGCGAATGCACAACAAGTCTTCCATTTAAATGTAATGTGTATGTGATTGTGCATAACATGTGAGGCAAAAGGTGTCTTACTTTTCAAAGGCTAGGAACCTTTTCCATGCCACCCACTGCATTTCTTCCTGCAGAAGTATTGAATAAAGCATGGTTAGCAAAATCCAGAAGTACCAATCTGCAAGTATCCATGTGCAGCAACTCTCAATTAAAGACAACTAAATCTTATTTCCAGTCTAATTGGGTTCAGTTACTTGGATTTTATGTCTACATTCAGTCCTATAAAACACTAAATCCACTGTGAGTCCTAGAGTCACATCTTTCACACGATCTGAGCATAGCTTCTATACAAGTGAGTTACAATCTATCTATTTCTACTGTATCTTATTAGACTATTACTACTGCACAACTGCTCATTCTAACCATGCATCTATAGGTCTACACAGAAATGTCCAAACCATCTTAGTCAATTTTCATTTAACACATTTGCATTGCATTAGTTAAATCCACCAAGTTTAATGATTTTTTTTTTGTCTCTGCAGTTAGTTGAGTTGAAACTGAAAGATTCCAAAAAAATGAAGCAAGCCGTGAGTGGTTTAGTATGCAAGAAATTGCCTTGGAAGAACCAGAAGGTGGCACAGCAAGCATATTCCAGTCAATTTCATCAATATACTTTTTCATCTCTCTGTAAACTGCCTTTGCACTATTATATTTCGGCTGATACTCAGATATAAGACCTTTTGCCTGCAAAACGTTTTACCATCAGATTCAAATCTAAGAATGCAGTCATGTCTTAAATTTTCAAAGCTAAAAGGGGTGAACTCAATGTGTCAAGACAAAACCTACCAGAGCTCGGCTAATTGAATTTTCAAAATTCTCGTAGTCCCTCCAAAGTTGTTCAACATGATGGGTTGGCGTAACAATAGCTCTTTGGTATGCTTTCCTTACTGCAGTCATTCTTTGAGATTCATCTTGTGCAGTTAGAGCCTGCAACATCATCAAGTGATTAATAAATAGAATAAAAAAGTTGAGTTAATCCATCCAAAAACTCATTATATGAGTGTCAAAGTACTAGCATACAGGCAAGGACTTTAAGTATGCAATGTACTCCATCCAAACAGGGCCTGAGGCAATGTCTGCTCCTGTTAGTACATGGGATCATAAGTTAGAAGTAGGCATTATGATAGTCTTAAACTAGCACTTTTTATCTGTTATCAAGGAACATAACCAAGAACATACCGACATAGTTAAGCATGAACTCGTAAGCTTTCCTAGTCTCTTCCTGACCCTCAGCTCCCCTCTTATCATTTACCTTTCTGATAAAACGAATATAACAGCGCCTGAAAAGACAACATTTAGACTCTCGCCACTTCGAAAAATTCTCACCAATGAGCAGAAGAATAAAATTAGGAACTTTCCATAAACATACCAAAGAGGAATTTGCAGACAGTTTAATAAACAACGACTAAAAATTTGCTTTGTGGCATCATCGTTATTTACAGCCATATGTGCCTCCACATACTGTTTCCAATATTTTGCCTAGAAAGAAACCAAATTCGTGTCAGTAAGTGCATATTACTCTGGAGTATTTAATATTTTTTACACTAAATTAAATGGTGAAGCATGTATTGAAGAAGGTTGCTCACAGCAGTAGGAAAAGTAGACATCAGTTGCTCATATATAGGCACTGCCTCAGCAATTGGCAAACGCTGAAACAAAAGAAAAAGAACATTAGTATAATTTAAAAAATTACTTTCAAAATCCAATTTCAGGAAGAAAAAAAAACTTGGGGAAAAAGGATAAAAATCTCAAAATACCATTGCCTCGTTGGCGACAATTTCAGCAGCTTCAACATTGTACTTACTGTCCGCCATTGTTGTACAAGTATATGACTGACACCAGTTCAACTTACTGGGAAATTCTACAAAACACAAAGATTATCAAATTGGGAACAACAGTAAAAATAAAAATAAAATAAAATAAAATTTTTGTACACAAGTACCTGTATAACAGTAGTAGTTAAAAACAATATTTTTAGCCACTCACTGGCTCAGTACTCACATTCATGATTCATATAATAATGATATAAAAGCACTTAAGCACATACGACATAAATCATCCAAAAACCACATACATTAAATATTTAAATTGATTAAAAACAACATTAGTCCCTGGCTCCCTGCTCACATTCATATAAAATTAACGGCAACACCAATAAAATTCAATATAATTAACTAATTAAGAGTCTAAGACTTAAGGGAAGTTAGGGCAAAAATAAAATTAGAGAAATTAGGGCAAAATTGCAAAAATAGAAACCTGAGAGGCTGAGATTGTGAGATACTGACTCACTGAGGACTCCTGCTGGGCTGCTGACTGGCGAAATTAGGGCACAGAAGAATGGCGAGTGGCGAGGTGCGACCGTTCGGCACAAACAGGAACAGAGCGATAGGGACAGAGAGGAACGACGTTATGATCAGACCTCAGATGAGACCCCAACCAAGACGATGGAGAAATGGCGGGCTTTAGGCTTTCCTGTGAGCTTGACGAATCAATATTGGCTAAGGATATATTTTCAGTTGTTATAAGAAGCAATTTTGGTCCTAAATTGTACGGAGTATTTATTTAGGATTGGAAGGAATTTTTAATAGTCATTCGTTTAACGGGTGCCAATAATAGTCTAAACTCGATATGAGAGTTATTCGGCCCAACTCGATATATCCAATATAATAGTCATTCGGCCCAACTCGATATGAGAGTTAGAGTAAAACAAGTACTGTACCATAATCTATTGGGTTAACGGGTGGCCCGGGACATTATTTTCGGCTAGGCCGGTACTCTCCGCCGTTCCTGCTGTGCACCGCCGACTCGCCGAGCAAATGCTACAGTGCAGCCATACAGCAACCCAGCTGACCGTCAGTCTCTCTTCATGTTCTCGTCAAGAAACCCACAATATCCGCAGTTCACCCAAATTTTCCATGCGCACAGCATTCAGCTTCCTCCACACATTCTCCGTCTCCGTTCTCCTGAACACCACTCGCAGTGGCCGTCGGAACCGACGCGGCCTCTTCTGCACGGTGTCTCTGCTCCGGAACTCCTCAGCAACGTCTCCCCATCTTCGATTCTACCCTCGTCGCCTTGTATACTGCTCCACGCTCCGCTCATCCTCTCCTTCGGCTAGTACTTTCTTCGAACAGCTAGCGTACGAGCCTGAAGAATCCCTGAAACATGAGGAGGACTTGTCGAGCAGCAGTGAGAGGGAAAGTTTCAATTTTGATAGCTCCTTCGAGTCTGTCGAGTTGAAGCGGTTCGATTCGCCGGTTGTTGATGTCAAGGAGCTTGAGGAACTTCCCGAACAGTGGCGCCGGTCAAGATTGGCCTGGCTTTGCAAGGAGCTTCCTGCGCATAAGCATAATACTTTGATTCGGATTCTCAATGCTCAGAGGAAGTGGCTCAGACAAGAAGATGCTACTTATATTATCTGTCATTGTATGCGAATTCGTGAAAATGAGTCTGCTTTCAGGGTAAGATGGAGCATTGTTCAATCCAACTATTTGAATATTCTTCTTTGTATGGTAGGTTATGTTGAGCATTGTTCAATCCAACTATTTTTTTAGTTGAGATGGAGCAACTTCAATTTTGTATGTTGAGATGGAGCAACTTCAATTTTGTATTGAAATGGAGCAGATGCTTTAATTTGGTATCAAAGCTGATCATGGGTTGAGGGTCGTGTTGAACATATAATATATCGACTTAGACTTTTAATTGAAATTGAGCATATGCTTCAATTGGTTATTTGTCTATTGCAAGTGATCATATAGAGAAATGTTGCAGCTTTGTGTGGTATGCAAGTTGCTAATTGGCAATACAATATCGTTAGACTGTGTAGTTATCAAGTCCTGAAGTTATTTTATGCAGGATTGGTGCATGAACAACAGAATGACACTTAGATGCTCTCCAACACTAATTTAGCAAGACTGTTAGTGTATTAACTTTTAAGCATAGTTGATGAAATCTTCATTTTTGTTTTGTTTCTCGTTTGAAGTTATTTTTAAAAGCAAGAATTAGTAACTTGATGAAGATATTTTTAAGCCTATGTATGCGTTAAATTGCAGGTTCTTGTATTTCTGAGTGATGTAATGCCAAAAGAAGATGCTGAATTCTTTGATTATACTAACATGGTGAAGTTTATTTTGCAATATTTCAGGTGTACAAATGGATGATGCTGCAACATTGGTTTCAATTTGATTTTGCTCTAGCTACGAGGCTAGCAGATTATTTGGGTAAGGAGCGCAAGTACTTGAAGTGCCGGGAGGTTTATGATGACATACTTAATCAAGGACGAGTGCCTGCTGAGTCAACTTTCCATATTCTGGTAGTTGCATATCTTAGCTCATCTGGTCAATCAGTTGTGGAAGAAGCATTCAGCATTTACAGCCGCATGATCCAGCTGGGAGGTTATAGACCTCGTCTTAGCTTGCAGAATTCTCTGTTTAAAGCTCTGGTGGGAAAACAAGGAGGTTCTTTTGAGGAAACTCTTAAACAAGCAGAGTTTATTTATCATAATTTGACTACTTCTGGGCTCCAGATACACAAGGATATCTATGGTGGTCTTATATGGCTCCACAGTTATCAGGATTTAATAGATAAGGATAGAATTGCATTATTGAGAACAGAGATGCGTTTGAGAGGGATTGAAGAAAGCACAGATGTACTTGTGTCAGTCTTGAGAGCTTGCTCGAAGGATGGGGATGTAGAGGAAGCTGAAAGAACTTGGTCAAAACTTCTTTCCTCTAATCCTAGTCCTCCACCACAAGCTTTTATGTTTAGAATGGTAACCTATGCAAAGATTGGAGAGCATATGAAATCTTTGGAGATATTTAGGCGAATGCGAGAGGAGTTGGGTTCTACTGCTGTCATAGCATATCATAAAATCATAGAGGTGTTGTCTAAAGCTGAAAAGCTAGAATTGGCAGAGTCGATCATGACAGAGTTCATTGACAGTGGTCTGGGGCCGTTGCGGCCATCATTTATTGATATGATGGAAATGTACTCCACTTTAGGCTTACATGAGAAATTGGAGTCAACTTTCTTTCAGTGCCTTAAAAAATGCCGTCCAAATAGGAAAGTTTTCAGCATGTACTTGGATTCATTGGTTCAAATTGGCAGTATTAACAAGGCAGGAGAAGTCTTCAATCAGATGATTGAGAACACGTCAATTGGTGTCAATGCACATTGTTGCAATAGCATTTTGAGAGGTTATCTCTCCCAGGGGGAGCATATAAAGGCAGAAAAAGTATATGGGTTGATGCGCCTGAAGAAATATGATATTGATTCTTCCTTGATAGAAAAGCTCAGTTTTGTTCTGAGTTTGCGCCAGAAGGATGTCAAAGAACCCATAAGGCAGAAGCTCAGCATAGAACAGAGAGAGGTCATGGTGGGGTTGTTGTTGGGTGGTTTGCAAATTAAATCAGATGCAGAGAGGAAGAAACATTTAGTCCATTTTGAATTCAGTGAAAACTTGAAGCATCATTCCGTTTTAAGGAGACACATATATGACAAGTATCGTGAGTGGTTAGCTTGTCCAGATAAACTGGCAGATATGATGATGATGATGATGTTCCTTGGGTGTTTTCTACCATTCCACATTCTTATTTTGGATTTTATGCCGACCAATTCTGGCGAAAAGGCCAACCTACTATACCAAAACTAATCCACAGATGGTTGTCACCCCGAGTTCTTGCTTACTGGTATATGTACTCAGGCTACCGGACATCATCAGGGATATTCTGTTGAGATTAAAAGGAAGCCAAAGAGGGCATTGAAAGTATTGTCAAAACACTCAAGGCCAAATCATTGGATTGCAGACTAAAAAGGAAGGGAAGCTCGTTTTGGATAGGTTTTCTGGGAGATAAGTCTACATGGTTCTGGAAACTGGTTGAACCCTTTATCTCGATGATCTAAAAGATTGCCTGAGACCAGGAGGCAACCTATCGGATGATTTGGAAGGAATTCAAACCATTGACAGTGGGTCTGAATCTGATGAGAAGCCCTCCGAGTGCAGTGATGGTGAGATGTAACAATATCTCTTGTAATCAGTTTCTGGTTATACTGCAGATTTACACTCGGGTTTCGTTGATTGAAGCCACTGCTGCCTCGTTTTTCCTGTATGTGTAGCAAACACTCCCCACCCATTTTTTGAAACTTTTAATTTAGTAATATGCAGAGGTTGTATATACTCAGTTGTGGAAGTCCAATATGTAAACTTGCAAGAATTAATCTCATAATACAGCCAATATTCTTATTTAAACTTACATGAATCAACCTGCAGAGTTTATTCTAGTCTGAGATTCAAGGCTCAGACAATTAGAAAATGTTGGAAATGCCTGATGGTTTGAAGATTGGCAAACATGGAGAACAAAATATGTTTTACCATTCACTCAATTGTTACTTCTTGAATGGGTTAGGCTTTGCCAGTAGATTATTGATCTACACAATGTAATTTCATTTTTTCATTCCCATTTTAAAACTCTAATTTCGTGTATATTTCCTAGTGATGGAGTGGTATAAGTTTTATATTAAAAAGAATCATAAATAAATTTAATAATGGCTTGTTTAACCCAATGAATATATTATTCTAAATTTGTTTGTAAATATATTAGGGGTAAACTAAGCTACCAATTACCTTTGGTTGCAAAATAAGAAACATAGTTTATGGCATAGTCATTGATGGATACCCAATATGTTGTATCTGGTCGGCGTAATCAGGTCTCAGACTTGGCAAGTTTCTCATTTGGATGACCCTGTTGACTGACTATTCCGAGTCATAAAAATCAACAGCCATAATAAGAAAGATTTTTAGTTCCCAGTCACATCCTAAATAAAATTAGCATAATTTGCTTTCAAAAGATTTTAGGTTCCTATATAATCCCTAATATTAAAAATTTGAAGAAAAAAAAAACAAAAAAAAAAAATAATAAAAACAAAAGTACAAAACATACAAATTTTCTTTTATGTACTTGAGGAAAAACCCATTCGACTCCGATTGACTTCTGGTTACAGCCAATCTGCATGCAGTCCTCCACTCTACCGGTCTAACCAGCCCAAGTCTGAAAAATGGTGTCGGACTCCGAGTTGGTGGGCCGGCTCTGGGATATTCTCCGGGACGCTAACCTCGAGACCGCCACCGCCGCCAGCGTCCGGCGCGGCTCGAGGAGCAACTGGGTGTTTGTTTGCTAGACCGGAAGGCCTTCATCAGGGGGACCAAATCGACCTTTTTCCTCCAGACCCATGTTGTAACACCTCAAAACAACAAAGTACAGCGGGGAGCCGATGACTCGGAGAATGTGAAGCAAGAAAAGAACGAGAATCTCGATTTCCCAAAAAGAGGGCACCGTTAAAGAAGAAGAAATTTGATGACCAATATGAGAAAGAGGAAGAAGATACTAACGAAAAAGAGCACCCAGAAAAGCAAAGTACAGTTTTTTTCCTTCTTTTTTCCTCCATTACTCAATCTTTTCTCCCCTGTAATGCAATAATATTTTACAGTGCACTAGAAATTGCTTACTTTTTCATAAGACCTGAAATCATAATTCACCACCAGAAGCCATAACTTTTTTTCTCTGTGTTTTTGTGAGGCTCTAAATGTTTCAATTTCTGTTGGTGAGTTAAAGCTTAAAACTTTGAACATTCCACAATTTGTTTGTGTCATTGGTTTGTATATAGATGGTATGCTTTGGTATATTGATGATATCCAATTATCTATGGAGGTGTCAACATTTTTGCTCACCCAAGCATAAACAGATTAATAGAAGTATTAGCCAGACATTATTGAAGTTGAATCTAGGCTTGCACTATGTTATGTTATCAGCTCAATAATGATTGAGATTTTATGCATATGCAAATATGGTCTAACACGAAGGAGAAAGATGATAAGAAAAGAGGCAAAGGCTTTTAACAAACCGTGCGCCCTTTCTCCACAACTTCAAGTATTAGTCCAGGAGCCAGAACTTGCGCGAAACAGAGGTATTGTATAGGTTGTGGACATGGCTTTTATGTTCCTTACAAAAATGTTTAGTTTTGAACTAACTGAGTTCAAACATTCCCTTTATTGTGGATATTTACGTAGAGATTATCTAACCCAATTAGAAGGAGGAATTTATGGTTCACTTGCTTATGAGTTCCATAATGTGGCAATTTCTATTATGTGCTTTTGTTTTTGCTTGTAAACTTTTAGTACGGAGTACTTGCTTGCCTATGATTGGATTTCTTGCAAGGTTTGCCTTGTGGCAGCAAGTATACTAGTACTTCCGTTGAATCTAATACTAGCTATTTTGGTGAATTTGTAGGTTGTCAAAAGAATCTGGGCCTATATCCGGGAGAATAATTTGCAAGATCCAAAGAACAAGAGAAGAATTATATGTGATGAAACTTTGTTTGGGGATTTTTCGTGTCAAGACCATTGACATGTTTCGGATGAATCAAACACTTTCAAAGCATATATGGCCTATGAAAAAGAAGATGGTAAATTTTTTATTTATTTTATTTTTTTTCTTAAACACATAAGAAGTTAGACATGTGGTAAGACCCTGAGGATTAAGGCTATGAGTAGTTGAGGAATTGTAAATGGATATTGGAGAAACTGCTTTGCTGCAATGAATTTATGTGTTATATTTTCTTTAGATTTCAAGCTTTAATGATAAGTGGGATGATATTTTGCCCAAAACATGCAGTCACTCTGGTCAAATCCTCACCAAAGGAAAGGCAACGGAAAAAGGGCAGAAACGAAGGTGAGAACTGAAGGCCACAAGTTTCAGATCAGCTTTCAATTTTAACCCAAAATTTTCTATCTTTGAACATCCCCTTAGGCCTTAACCACTCCACAACTTACACATTGGTTAAACTGTGTTCCAAATTTATACAGATTCAGATTCAGATTCAGATTTTGAGCCAAAGCAGGAAGAGAAACGACAGAGAGGACTGAAAGGTGGTGGCACGGTTTCCTTGCTCCCATTCAACTCTCAGACTCTATGGTAAAATTCTTTGGTACTGGTGAAAATGCACTATCACGGGGAGATGTGGTGAAGAGAATTTGGAAGTACATTAAAGAAAATGAGCTGCAGGACCCATCTAATAAGAGGAGGGTCATTTGTGGATGACAAGTTAAGAGAACTCCTTGAGGTTGATTCTTTTGAAGGCTTCACGATGACTAAGCTCTTGACTGCTCATTTTATAAAAACAGCAGGGTGATGTTATCTTACATTTTTAGCAATGTGAAAGTGTTTGTTGTCTTGCTTTTCGTTCCCCTTGCCTAGAATCTCCTTATAGAACTTCTTGACCTCTATAAATATGTAGCAAGCTACAGAATCAAAACCAGAATTATTAGGCTACTGAAGATTCTAAACATTTTATTTAACACGCCCAAATCCTTCAAAATGGTTTGGAATTTTCACCTACCACCAAAATCTTCGTTTTTGTCTGTTTCCTTCTCTACTTTTGATGTAGGACTGTAGGTGCTCCATCACTATATGGTAGATGGAACTCCTCTATGGCTCTATTAGTCTATTACATTGAGAACTTTTTGAATGGGAATTACTGGTTCCTTGTAACTGTTTGTTTTGCAAAACGTGGAATAATTTAATCCTCATTTTGTAATCCGGAAAGATGGGAGACCAGTTTCAATGGGAAACTGCCAGAAAAACTGTCATTGTATTGCTTCTAAAATGTTTCTCTGATGTTTTCTTTTCATAAAAATTCCTTCTTTCTTAGTCATTCAGCCTGTTGGTGAGAACTCCGAACGAGCAACTACTGCTAAAAACCAGGTAAGGAAGTTGATAGCTGTGGGTGAAAAATGGTCTGCTTGAACTCTGGGAGGGGGAGTTATAATTGATTTGAAGCTTGTTTGGGATTGCAGATTTGCAGTGAGAATGCCAGTATTGTGTGCTTTTGCTGCCTGGAAGAGCAGTAAGTTTGCACTGACTCTTTTGTTTACATTGGAGGGTGTTTGGTAAATAGTTGTTAGATGATTGGGTTGGTGAACTAGTTGATAGATTAGCTGATTGTAGAAAGATATTTGGTAAATTTTCTGTTAGCTGGATAGCTAATTACATGCAAAATGACTTTCTCAAAAGTTGATTGAAAAAACTATTTTGAGCAGCTTTTTTGAATTTTAGCATTTTGAAGCAATAAGTTGTTACGGAAAGCTAATTAATCAAATACTCATATTGGTTGTTTAACCAAATCAAATAACTAATAGTGATCAAACAAGTCAAAATTGACTGATAAACTACTATGTTACCAAACAGGGTCATTGTGTTTTAGTTAGTCTATGGCATCCTTTAAATCTTAGAAGTTTAAGTCATGAACTTGGCCCAATCAAAAGAACTGGCGCATTGTAATCAGCCCCAAATCAACATGCCTCCATTATTCTTAAAAAGAACCAAGAAAATGTTGTCTGTGTACTATATATAGTACATTACCTTAAAGTCTCGTTCTAGTAAACCCGTTCTGCATAGAGTATACAGGTAGGGGCGGAAACCTAAGGACTGGGATTAAGGGTGAGAACCTAGGGACTGATGAAGTCACACCCGATTTACCTCTTTTAACACTCTTGGACTTGAACTCTGAGACTTAAAATCAGTTTGACGTAACTTGAAACCTAAATACCTAATGTATAAAAAATATTCAAATTTTAAGTACCCCTTATGTATCCCAAGTGTTATACCCTCGGTAAAAGATGAAGTTGAAAGAAGCAGGACCAACAAACACAAAAATTGTCCACATGCTTTCATAAGTAGACAAAACCGAAAAGAAAAAGAATCTTGAGGACGGTGGGACGCTGCACTATTCTCATCTGAACACTGAAGATGGAGCAATGAGCATAGCTGTTTTACAAGTTTGAATCACATTCTAATTTAAAATTGGCAAAATATATACTATGAATGGGTTAGAGTATACTCAAAAAAATAATAAAATAATTATATTATTATTATTATATTAATATATATAAAAGTAATTTTAATTTTTAATTAATTATCCAAACCCAGTTTTTATGGTAATTATAATGTTAAATATTTTCAAGAACTAGTCAACAACACTAACCCATATCAGACTAACGCTATCACACTACAATGTATTTTCCAAACATCTGCTATAATTCATCCAAAGCACCAGAGATAAGTATCATCATGAGGCCAAGGAGTGTGGAAGAAAGTTGTCTTTGAGGACTGGATAAACACACCACATACAATAATGCATCACTCAGCCGACTACATGCCATTTCTGATTAGTATCTAAATTTGCCGTACCTATATCATCACTTCGTATTATTATATTTCTGCAAATGCCTCCACTTAACTACTCTCTACATTCTGATGTTTCATTGAAGAATATATTAGGGGGTTTGGCTAGATTACCAGAAGTATATGTTGATTTTAGTTTTTAGCAGTTTGGAGTAAATTGTTGAGTTATTAAATAATAATTTTTGGTGTTTTGATTAAAACAAAATGTTTAAATGGGGAATTTGTTAGAATTTTGGCGAATTTGTCAATAATTAAACAAGACCATTATCTTTTAACAAATTTAATTGTATAGATATTAAAGTTCGTTTGAAAAGTAGGAAAATGATTTCTGAAAAATAAACTATTTTTCAGAAAGCATATTTTTTATATTTTTTGCTAAGAAGCAGAAAATTGTTTAAAAGAAAAATTATATTATTATTATCATTATGAAATAATGTAATAATAAAATAAAATTACATAAATAATAATAATAATAATAATTAATAATAATAATAATAATAATAAATAATATAATAATAATCAATTTAATAATAATAATAATAATAGACAAAAAAAAAAAAAAGAACAAAAAAAAAAAAAAAAAAAAAAAAAAAAGACAAAGGGAGCCCCTTTTTAATGATGTGGGATCATTTTGATCCTCATGTCGAAAATGTTTGGAAAGAAGAACTCTTGAGGTCCTCTATATAAGAGGAGCATTGCTCCCTTCCAAAACATAATTGCTTGCCATCAACGTGGGCAAGTATTGAGAAGTCAAAATGTTCTTATTTAAGAAGCCTTTGCTTAATGGCTTTCTTATTTTAATTTTTTTTTTTTTTCAAAAAATATTTTTCTTTTTAATGTTCGGAGTGCACAACGAAAAATTGTCTAAAAGAAAATTTATATTATTATTATTATTATTAATATTATTATTATTATTATTGTTATTATTATTATTATTATTATATTATTATGTAATAAAAAAATTACAATAACAATAATAATAATAATAATAATAATAAATTAAATAAATAATAATAATAATAATAATAATAAAATAATAATAATAATTAAATTACAATAACAATAATAATATAAATAATAATATAAATAATAATATAATAATAATAATAATAATAATAATATTATTATTATTATTATTATTAATAAACTATATACAAAATTAAATTAAATTTAAAAAAAAAAAAAAGAAGACAATGGAGAGCCACGGGCTCCTTTTGTAAATGATGGGGGATCATTTCGATCCCACATTGAAAATGTTTGAAAAAAAAAATAAAAATAAAAATAAAAATAAAAAATAAAAAAAAGAGCTCTTGAGCTCCTCTATATAAGAGGAACAATGTTTTTCTTCTAAACATAATTGCTTGCCCTTCAACGTGAGCAAGTATTGAGAAGGGAACGGTATGTTGTGCAACCGTGTGTATGCAAGGTGTACACGGTTCCAATTTATAATTTGTTGTTAATATTTGATTGGAAATATTATAAAAAGAATTGTTATTAATAATTAACAAATTCATATCTCTTAAAAAATAATTGACTGACAATATAAATTTCACGGAAATTAGGCCAATTGAAAAAAGAAATGAATATTAATAATTGGACTTAAAATTAAAAAGAATCATCATATTAACTATATTGAAAAGGAAACAGATTAACTATATTATATGTAAATTGAAAAACGTATCTGTTATTAATAAGTTATTGGGAATATATATATATATATATATATATATATATATATATATATATTATATAAATATTGTATTAATAATTAACTAATTAATTAATATGTATTATAAAAGAATAATTGACTAAGAATAAAAATGACATAGAAATTATGTCAATTGAAAAAAGAAATGATTATTAATACTCGATTAAAAATTAAAAATGATCTCAAATGGACTCAAATGAAAAAAGGAAATCGTTAGACTACCCAAACAATAGTATAGTGAAATTGGAAAAGTAATATGTTATTGGGAAAATAATTGACTGAGATTAATAATGGTACGTAATATATAAATAATGGTATAATATATAGAGGAAAATATGATCCCATATTAACTATTAAAAAAAAAACAAATTAACTATAGCATATATAAATTGCAAAAAGGTACTGTTATTAATAATTTACTGAAAATATTAAAAAAATTGTTATTAATACTTAACTAATTGATATATATTAAAAAAAGAATAATTGCCTGGGAATAAAAATTGCACGAAAATTAGGCCAATTGGAAAAATAAATAATATTTGATACTTGATTAAAAATAAAAATAAAAAAATATTTCAAATTGACTCAAATGAAAAAAGAAATGGCCCGACTGCCCAAACAATATTATAGGTAAATTGAAAAAGTAATATGTTATTGAAAAATAATTGATTGAGATTTAAATGGTATGGAATATATAAATTATGAATATATATCGGCAATTATATTTTTTTTAGTACCGGCAGTTATATTAATTATTATAATATAAACTAATTGATATGTATTAAAAAAAAAATTAACTGAGAATAAAAGTGACACAGAAATTAGACCAATTGGAAGATGAATTGAAAATTAATAATTGACTCAAAATTAATATGATTCCCGGCATTCAATATAAAACGATCACGAACTCATTGATTTTTTACCATTATATATACTTTTAATTCTTCTCTGCTATTTCTCAACTTTATCTTTATTGTTTAGTATTTGAGTCAAATTTTGTCACAGCCTCTGATCTATCTCATAGGACAATGAGAAGTCCTATAAGGCTTCGATTGATGCATTGTTATTTGTTCAGGGAATATCAACACACAACCGTCAACCACCAAACACTAGAGTGCTTATTTCATGACTCCAGGATACATATTGCATTTTTACATTTTTGAAACAGCACTATATTTTTGTATATATATTAATATCAATTAATATTAATATTTATATTGTATGTTGGATAGTCATCTACACATAATGGATTTGTTAATATAACTATACAGAAAATATATATTTCATACAAATGAATTAGGATAACAAATGATTCTCTATAACTAAGTTGATAGACAACGAGCAAATTTGCCCAATTAATACAAATTCTAAACATTGATACAGGGGCGGACCTACAGTGGGGGCAACAACCCCCACTCATCCCCACCCCACCCATATATAACTCTTTATATATATATATTATTATATATATATAAATATATATATATATATTATATATAATATAATATATTGTATGTATGTATGTATGTATGTATGTATGTATGTATGTATGTATGTATGTATGTATGTATGTATGTATGTATGTATGTATGTATGTATGTATGTGTATGTATGATGTATGTATAGTCAATGTTTAATATAAGTAAAAAAAAAAACAGCAAATGTTAACAAGAAATGGATTAGCTTAGATGGCTAAGCGTGTGCGTTAGCTTATGGAAGGTTGGGTGTTTGAATCCATTTTATGGCATTACTGAAATTTGGATAATAATGGTGACTTGGTGAGGCTTTCAAAAAAGAAATTAATGGTGATATATATACTTTTATACTAATAATTAATACTCCGTAATAATTAATAATGAGATGTATAATTCATAATGTGTTTTTTATTAGAATTATTTTATCAAATTAATTATGTTTCATATTTTGTTATAAATATTTTATAAAGTTTGATGTGTTTTATTTTCGCTCATATCTAACAATATTTATGGCTGACTTCTTAAGTGTTTCATTTTTTTAAGCCATCTCTTTTGTTTTAATGTTTCGCCGTCCCACTGAAAAAATTTTATGGATCTGTCCCTAATTTAGAAGATCTTGATGCTTGACATTTTGTTTATAGACTTATAGACAAATTTTTATTACTTGAACTTCGCGGGCCCCACTCAACTATTTTTCTGCGTCCGCCACTGCATTGATATATAAAATTTCTAAAGTTTCAGCATCGAATGCATACATCTACATATTGACTATTAATTTGGCAATTATTTTCTCGAATTCAAGCAATAATAACACCAGAAAAATACAATCGATCTAACTCAATTATGTAATTGCATTATATAATATTTGAGGTTATAATTTATATAATTGTATATCGATCCAAATCAGGGACGGAGCCACCCCCACCACCACCCATATATAGTCTTTGTATGATATATGTACTTATAGACAAGTTTTAGTATTAGTTAATATTAAAAAAAAAAAACTGTAAAATGTTACAACAGTGAGTTAGATTTTTGGGTGGTAGAGTACATTATTTAGCAATAATAGGTAAGGGCTTTCAAATTTTGGCATCAACATAGTTTACCAATTCTTAATATGGTTCATATTTTGTTGTGAATATTTTTATAAAGTTTGGATGTGTTTTATTTTTCGTCCATATCCAATAATATTTACAACTATATTCTTAAGTAATTTATTTATTTCTTAAATTATCTCTTTTTTTAATGTTTCGCCTTTACTGAAAAAAATTTCTGAATCCGTATGTACTATTTCGCCCCCCCTCAACCAAATTTCTGACTCCGTCCCTGATCCAAATATTCTATTTCTGACTCCGTCCCTGATCCAAATATCTTAAAATATTATAACAAATCCATTCCGTGCGATGCACGGACGAAAATACTAGTCAATTTAAATAAGTAAATACAATATTTACTTAATTTTTTTACATAATATTACATAATATAATCAATTATAATAAGTAAACACAATATTTACATAATTTTCTTTTACATAATATTTACTAATATAATCAATTATAAATAAGATAATTTTACATAATATTTACATAATATAATCAATTATTAATATAAACACAATATTTACATAATCTGTCATTATGACAGCAAATTTTTTCATAATTATTTACCTAAGATTGCAAGTCAACCTATTCCTGCAATTGCGGTCAGTCTCGCTCCTCTTTAGTTTAGTTGCCGCCGTCCAAGACATGCATGTGCCTATATAATAGCTATCGAGTATCAACATTGCTATGTACTCATCATTGCACCATAATTCGTACAAATAATGTTCCCCATTTTACCATCTCTTCTATCAATCCTTGCCGGAATCCTCCTGTGGTTCATCGCCAGGAGATGGACTCCGGCGCCGTCAAAAAAGCCGCAAGAACTTCCACCAGGGCCGCGCGGCCTTCCCATCATCGGAAACCTCAACATGCTAGGCCACACCCCTCACCGTGCCTTAAACAACCTATCCAAAAAGTACGGTCCCATCATGTTCTTAAAACTAGGCAGTGTACCCATGGTGGTGATCTCTTCCCCCCTCCCGCCGAGCTCATCCTTAAAACTCACGACGACGTTTTCTCCAACCGGCCGAGGCTCGACGCCGTGGAACATTTCATGAATAGTTCTAAGGGAATGGCCTTCTCGCCTCCTGATTTCGAGTGGGAAAAACCAAGAAGTTTTCAATCCAAGAGCTCCTTAGCACCGCGAAGATGAGTCTTTTGCCGGCGTTAGGAGAGAGGAATTGGGCTTTATTAGCATCGATAAAAATGGCGGCCGCCGGCGGGGAGGTGGTGGATGTTAGTGAAATGGTGGGGGAGTTGATAGAGAACGTAACTTATAAAATGCTTTTTGGGTTTAGCAACGACAAGAAGTATGGGTTGACGCGCATTGTTCACGAGGTCATGGCATTGATGGGAGCCTTCAATATTGCTGAATATGTACCCTTTCTCAAGCCATTTGATCTTCAGGTAAATAACATTTACATTTTTGCTATGGTTTCATGTTTGAATCTACTCTCAAACCTCAAATCATGATTTGGTTCACACCGAATCAGACACTATAGCAATCAAATTGAAAGTTTTAAATTGATCATAAAAATAATAAATTAGAGAATGTATCAAATGAAATAGGAGTATTTTTCCCTTATTTAATGTGCAAACAAACTGTAGGGACTGTATAAGAGAATGAAGGCAGTTCGAAAAGCCATGGACAACGTAGTTGGGGAAATTATCAACAAACATGAGGAAGATGCAAGAAATGGCACTAAAAAGGGCAACATGGATTTCATAGATATGATGCTATCGTCCAAAACATTATCCTCAGCAGACAAACTTGACCAAGAAAACATTAAATCACTTCTCTTCGAATTAATCCTAGGAGCCATTGATACCTCGAACACGTGGATCGAATGGACTATGGCTGAACTCCTAAGAAGTCCCGGGCAATGAGACGTCTCCAAGACGAGCTTGAAGCCAACGTTGAACTCGATAGAATGGTTGAGGAGAAGGACTTGCCTAAATTGCAATATCTAGAGATGGTGATTAAAGAAACAGGCAGGCTCCATCCCCCGGCACCTTTGCTCCTTCCTAGAGAGTCAATGGAGGACATCGAGATAAATGGGTATTACATACCTACAAAATCACGAGTTACAGTAAACGCTTGGGCAATCGGGCGTGATTCAAGTATTTGGCCTAACATTAATGCAGATGATTTCATTCCCGAGAGATTTATTGATAGTGATGTTAATATTCTCGGGCATGATTTTGTTCTTCTGCCATTTGGATATGGAAAGAGAATGTGTCCAGGAGCAAAGTTGGGGTTACTCAATGTTAAATTGATTGTGAGTAATTTGGTTCATGGCTTTGATTGGGAGTTGCCTAAAGGTAAGTCACCTAGTGAGATGGACATGGAAGAGGCTTTTGGGTTGGTAACGCAAAATCAAAACACTTGCTTGCAATTCCATCTTATCGCTTACTATGTTGATAGAGTTGTTGTCAAATGCATGCTTTATTGAAAATGTTGTTTTTATTATCGCAGTGTTGTCAAATGCCATGCTTTATTGAAAATGTTATTTTTTTATCGCAGTTGTTGTCAAATGTCATGCTTTATTGAAACGTTGTTCTTATTATCACATTAAACAAACATTAAGTCTGGTTAGAATGAAGAATTTACCCACATCCTTTCATTTCAATTTGTTTCACATTTTAGTGCATATGCACTAATTTTTGCATTGTTTACAAATTTTTGGCACGTTCATGAGAAATCTCAACGATTAAAAGATGGAAAATGCATTTTTGTTTATCAATGATTTGAAATTGATCATTTTGGTGAATCAATATCAAACGTTGCAACATGTGCCCTTTGTTGGTTTAATAACTACAACAATTGGTATGTCAACACAATCAATCATAAATGGAATAAAGAAGCTTTTTGCAAGAATTAGACAATGAGATAGTGTTATTGCAATATTGCTCTTCCAGAATAGGAAAATGCAAACCCTTTACATGCTCATTTTCAAGGTATTTATATTAGGGATAAAGAACAAAATAAGCTACTGAAATATTTGAGAAATATCAATTAAGTCATCGACTCAAATAACTTCCAAATTAAATAAGCCATTGAACCTCGAAAAAAAAAAAAGAGCAATCAACATTTTTAACAGATTATTAACTCCAGATTTTTGCTGATTGGATTACCAAATATTTATTTTATTTACGTTTTTTATTAATCCACCACATACTAATATATTTAAAGTAATTATAATCAAAAATAATTTTGTCTTGTCTAGATCTAATTTATTTATTTATTATTATTTTTAAAAACAGAAATGCAGTAAATAAATAAAACAAATCTCGACAATATTGACAAAACTATTTTTAATTATAATTACTTTAAAATATAATACTATCCAAGTGGATAATACTAATATTAATAATAATAATAAGATGAAGAAAAAAAACGTAATAAAATAAACATTTGGTAATCAAGTCAGCAAAAACCTGGAGTTAACCTGTTAAAAATGTTAATTGTTATTTTTTCCGGGTTCAATGGCTTATTTGCTCCTCTTTTTTTTCTGGTTCAATGGCTTGGGTTATTTGAATTTGATGGCTTAATTGATGCTAGAGTTAATACCAGCGAAGGTCCCTCGAGTTTAGTGGTTCCGCCATCAATGGTCCTAAACTTTTATTTTGACCTTCCGTCATCCTCCTAGTTTTAAAATTGACCTCCTATAGTCCTTCCGTTATGTTTGTCCGTCTCAAGCGTTAAATCCTAGGGCAAAATAGTCTTTTTCTTTAAAATTAATCTTTTTCTTTAATTCCCCCCTAAATACCCAGACCTATACCCGATCCTATAGAATTCCCTCCCAAAAAAAATCATCACTGACTAACGATGACGATCCTAGGGCACTAACCCTAATCGATTTCACTCCCAAAATCTCTCCCAAAATCGAACCCTAATCCATTCACTGACTGAAGACGCAAAATTGCTGCTAGGAAATGGGTTCTAGAGAGCAGCACAGTTCAGGTATGTTTTCCTTCTACGATTGTATTTACTTATGTGTTTGTAGTAGTTTGAATGTATTGGTATGGTTGATGTGCGGAAATGACTAGGTTTTAGAAAAAATGTGAGTATGCTTCTCTCCGTTCTTATAAATGTGAATATATATGTGTAAGGATTGTCTGTGTTGGAATGGGGACAATATATTTATTTGGAGTGGAGTATTTTTTTTTACTAAATTTGACTAAGTTGAGTTCTTTTATTTGTGTATGCTGAGAAAATGCCAATTGTATGGTATACTTTATGGTTTTTTGTGTATTCAAACTGAGTTGAGTTCTCTTTGTTGATTGTGATGACTTTGTTTATTGTATTTCAAAGCAGTAATGGTTGGTTTTTAATGTAAAGTGCAGTTGTATTGGCTTTTTTACTGTGTTGGTTTTAGGTTTTAGGGGACCACTAAATATGTTATGTGTATATTATGTGTATGCTGAGAATATATATGTTTTTTGTTTATTTCCAGATTGAATTGAATAAATAAAGTGTATGGGGACCACTTGTGTTGGGGTTGGGGAAGCAGTACTTTAATAATTAACATTGTGCTGTCATTTTAATTCCTTTACAGATAATGGTGGGTTTAATCTTACTTTAAGGCATGGTGGCAGAATAAGTAAAACAAAAGGCTTCCTATGTTGGGGGGAAGATGAGTTCTTCCAGAATATGGATGTAAATGAGTGGGGATTATTTACACTAAGGGATAAAGTGAAGGAAGCTAGGATATGAGCATGTTGAAGAATTGAAAGATGTTTGTCAATAGGTGTAATGAATTGATAGAGTTATTGACAGATATTGAAGTTTTGGATCTACTGAAAGAAATTGAACTCCATAAGAGGATTGAGATTTGGGTTGTGAGTTGTGAGTTAAATACATGTGAAGGTGAAACTGATGGAGTAGATGAGTCAGGAAGTGACTGTGATGGTGACTCTGATGAAGGTGAATGGGAATCTGATGGGGACTCGGATGCAGATGACATAGAGTTTGACATTAATGTTGATCCAACAGCAGAGTTTCCTAGGATTGAAAAACAAATCCAGATTTAACATTGCAAAGTGATGGAAATATAGAAATCAATTTCTCAGATGAGGGTAGTGAGAAAGATAGTGATATTGAAGAACAACAAGAGTTATAACTTCCAAATTTCAGAGGGCAAAATGAGATGGAAACACCAAAAATTCTGCCTTGGGCTAACCTTTGGTTCCAAGGAAGAATTTAAAGAGCAGTTTATAACTATGCAATATGTAATGGGAGGGAATTACTTTATGTGAAAAATGATAAGGTAAGATGCATTGTTGAGTGCAATGAAAGTGGGATGCCTTTTAGAATTAATCTTAGGAAACAAGCAGCGGATTGGAGGATAACAACCATGTGTGATAAGCATGAGGGCTGCTGTTGGAGTAATGTGAACTATATGGCTAACTCCACAACTGTTGGTAAAAGATGGAAGACTGAAGTGGCATCACATGCTACTTGGACACCCTCTGAATTTCTGAAAAAGGTGTCAAGTAAAGATGGAATAACAATATCTAAGAGGCAAGCCTATAGGGCACTTAAGAAAGGTAGGGCTGCCCTTTATGGTGAGGAAGTAAAGTGTTCCAATAAATTGTGGGGTTATTGCTTGGAGATTGAAAGGATTAATCCAGGTAGCACTTACGATGTCAAATTGAGTGATCTGAAGTATGATGGGAAGGAAGGTTTGTGAGGTTTTACATGTGTTGGCCATTGACT
The DNA here is from genome assembly GCA_009835305.1 of Ipomoea purpurea. Taxonomy (NCBI): domain Eukaryota; kingdom Viridiplantae; phylum Streptophyta; class Magnoliopsida; order Solanales; family Convolvulaceae; genus Ipomoea; species Ipomoea purpurea. The sequence goes on from VALG01010837.1 coordinate 63,468, forward strand.
AAGGCATATGAATGTCTTATGTATGACAGTATCATTTTGGTTTTAGTCTTGGCAGTGTAGTTAAGTATCTCTAAGACAAGTGGTAGACAATGTTTTTTGTTAAGTCTTGGTCAATGTTTTTTTTTTTGTAACTGCCAGCAGCTCAACTTTCATTCGGCTATGTATTATATGTGTTTTTGGCTAAGTATTAAGGCAGTTTTGAAAGCCAATTCCCTTCAATCTGTTTTTGTAAACTTACATTTGCCAAGTTCACTTCAAATTACATTTGCAAGTGTTTTTTTTTTGCAACTGCCAACAGGTCAACTTTCATTGGCTATGTATTATATGAGTTTTTGGGCTAAGTATTAAGGCTTATTTGGCAGCCAATTTCCCTTCAATATGTAAATGTAAACATACATTTGCCAAGTTCACTTCAATTACATTTAACCAAGTTCACCTTCAAATCTTGTCAAGTTCGAAGCCAATTTCCCTTCAATCTGTGATGAGTTTGCCAACTATATTAGCCAGTTAGGACCATACTGTCTGGGACCATAAAATTAACCAACCAACAATGGAAACAAATAGAAAGTAAACAAATTTTCAAGGAAATCCACACTACATAGGATCAAACTAAAAAGTTCACAGTACATACAATAGACTTCCAAACTGAATCTGGGAGCATTCTAACAATTCCAACCATTATAACACTTGT
>VALG01010839.1:0-36987 GCA_009835305.1 Ipomoea purpurea
CCTAAGCTACTACGAGTAAGAGGAAAAAATAAGAGAGTCAACAAAGACTCAAGAAAGAATTCAACAGAGACCTCAAAGATAATGAGAGTCAAAAATACTCGATTATGAGAGTCAATAAGACTGATAAAAGGAGAGGGAGAGTCCTAAGAGATACTCGGAAAATGTATATGTCAATAACCCTACAGAAAAATCTATTTATTATAATGTATGTATTATCGCACTTAGGATTGCAGTAAGACATGAGTATATGTTGCGACTAGATTGCTAATAAGATATGAGTGTATTATTGCACTAGGTTGGCATTGATGAATAAGTATGTTGTGCACTAGATCATTAAAAAGGTAGATTATATGATGCCACCGAGAGATTATATGGTTTAAGAAAATATGAATGTATTATTGCACTGATCAATGAATTAAGTATGTGGTGGCAGCGTTAGATTGCAAAAAAGTATGATTTAATTGATGCACAGATTGCATAAGAATTAGTGTATATACACTAGATCAAAGTAATTAAGTATGTTTTGTTCGCAATAGATTGCATAAGATTATAATTATTTGGTTGGCACTAAATTGCATTGAGAAGCATGATCCAAAAATGTTATACATAAGTTTATGCAAAGTATAAACATTCTAAAGATGTTATGAGAATTTAACTTGAATATTCCGTGAGCATGATTATTTGTGAGTAGTAGGAACTTACTTAAATTATGGATAAAGGTGTGATACATCGTGAACATCTGTGTTATGATCTTTTACATGATCTATCTGTAAGCATGAATTGTGATAATCTATTGAAGTCTTATATTTATAATATACGTGATTAGTCTTTTCATATAAAGCAAACCTAACTGTATATTATAGGTGGCAGCATTAGAGAAAATATATAAACTAAAGATGATTGAGATAGGTTTTATGGATAATGATATCAAATGTTTTTCATGTTATGCTTAGAAGGTATTAAAAGTGAGTGTGTTATACTATTCGTGGCTGGCTAACGGTATCTATTGTCTATGTGTGCTTGCAAAACCCTTAGGTGCCAACAGTGAGAGAAAGGATGCGAGTGTAATTAGTCTCTTAGTTGATGTCTAAACTCTAAGTTTTATTGATGAGATGTTTACGAATCTAGACTTATGATGTTTGATGTTGTAGACTATTTGGGGTGATGTTTCCCCCCCCTACTTTCCAGTATTTTATTTAGAAGCCAGACTTTTACTTTAATTCTAGTTTTACCCCTTTTACCTGTGCAACCTCCAAGAGTGGTGGTTGTGGCGGTGACACTCACACTACTTTTGTCTAGTTTTTCGCTGCTTAAATTATGTTAAAGACTGTTTATAAAGATAATTAAGAGTTAGAAAAGTGGGGTGTTACACGCAACCCCAGGAGAAGGTCGCGGGCGACCAGATCTGACCACCTTATTCGGGAGAAAGCGACCAGTTGGTTGCCTTTCCGCCAGAGATGGCGACCGGCGACGACTTGGCCGATCGCCGGATTTTCACCTGAGGTCGCCGGAGTAATGCCCTAACTGAAATGACCTGCAATAACAAGTTATTTACCGATTCTTGGGCTTCATTGCCTTAATTTGACATTTTTGAGGGTTTAATTGTACTTTTAAAAAATTTAGGTGGCTAATTGACTTTTGGTGTAAAGTTTAGGGGTCTATTTGACCCTTTTCCCCTATAATTATTAGTAAAAACATTACAGGGTCAATTGTATAATTATTTAAAAAACTCAAAATTGCAATATTTATAAAATTAACACTACCCATTTTTCACTTATTTTTCGACAACCTTCAATTGTTGATCTGCTACTAAAATGGATGGATCATATTAGTCTTCATTTTTTACCTGGAAGTCTTTGTTTTCATTTGAACTGTATCCTATACGAATATAATAAAAAGGCTAAAGTGTCATCCCGCACCATGAACTATATCGGATTTTTCATGCCGCACCCTGAACTTTCATAAGGTATATTTTGATCCATGAACCAATAAATTTTTTTCATCTTACATTTTTTTACAGGTTTTCAGGTTACTATGCTGACATGACACATGTTATTAGTTGTGGACCTTCTTTTTAAGTCAACTCCTAAATCTCAAACTACATTTTTTTATCGGCCGCATAAAATTAGCAAATCTGAACCGGCCATTCCTGCAACTTCAGTAAGAGAAGGATTCTCCATATGTGCTTCTTTCTTTCCACACGCTCACAATCGTTCTCCTACTTTTTTTTTATTCGAAGAAATCGGAGGAGAAGATGTTTGGGAAAGCGCCCAATAAGAGCGATAACACTAAGTACTATTAGATTTTGGGAGTTCACATGAACGATCTCAAGAAGGCTTACCGTAAAGCCGCCATCAAAAAAATTATTGGTTCATGGATTAAAATATACCTTATGAAAGTTCAGGGTGCGGCATGAATAATCCGATATAGTTATGGTGCTGATGACACTTTAGCCAAAAAAAAAAAAAAAAAATCCATGTCAGCATAAATTACCTGCAACCTGTAGGTAACCTGTAAAAAATGCTAGATGAAAAAAAATTATTGGTTCATAGATTAAAATATACCTTATGAAAGTTCAAAGTGCGACATGAATAATCCGATATAGTTCATGGTGCCGGATAACACTTTAGCCTAATAAAAACCAATCTAGTTAAATCTTAATTGGAATAAAAAATGAGATAGTAGTATAGATTGCATTGATAAATTGTACTTTGTGTTTTCTTCATTGGACCACTTACATTTATTTTTCAAATTTAACCCTTTATCTTTTTGACAATTACTCAATTATTTTAAAATATGTTACAAAAGTTAAAGTATGATTATCAATTTAATGCAACATTTTTTTCCTTTTACGTTAATGACAAGAATGATTATCAATTTAATGTAGTATCTTTTTTCCTTTATGTTAATAACTTATAATGGAAAGAAATATTGTCTTTAATTGCGGAGATAATAGTATATTTACATTTCAAAGATTCTCAAAAACAATATTGATTGAAATATTTAGCAAAATGATGTGTATATATTCCAACTTTTGAGATATGAAAATATTGGTTGATTTTTATTTTTTTTAACGTAAGATTAAATTTTGGTAAACTAATTTAAGATGAATGATGCACTATATAATTTATTTGTAATTTTACCTAGTGATACAATTGTGTAATATTAAATATAAATTATTACAAGTTATTATCACAACTATTACGCATCACTTCTTTTAAAAAAATTAATGAATAAAAATAATCTTGTGCAGTACAAAACACTTTGATTTATGTAAAAAAAAAAAAAAATCTTCAATTATAGATAAAATTAAACTTGGTCAAATTTAAAAAAAAAAAAAAGAAGATAAAATTAAACATATTTTTGAGTCTCTATAAGAAAATAATGTCTCTTATTATTAAAGGTGAATCCTACAATTTCATCTATAATTTAAATTTATGTTGACTATATATTTTTGTTATTTTATTATTTATTAGTCAAATTTTATTCAGGTACATATAACTAATATACATATATTGGATTCAAATGAGAACATAATTTTCCTGTAAAAAGTGAGGACTGATCACTATCACCTGTCACCCATTAAAATTTATCAATGACCGAGAGTTTTAGTAAAAAAGCACACTTGGTAAAAATTTATAATTATTACAAACTTTCAATTTTGTAATGTTTTTAATACCAACCACATACATTTTCCCATATTTTTCAACAACTTGAATTGTTGATCAACCTAAATGGATGGACTAGATCAGCCATCACTTTTTACTTGGAGTATGTTTTCACTTGAGCCCACCTCAACAGGCTCCATGGTAAAAAGTGAAGGTCGATCTGATCCATCTATTTGGGTTGATCAACGATCGAAAGTTACTGAAAAATAACAGGAAAGAGTGTAAGGCTAGTTTAATAAATACAACAAATTTAAAAGTTTGTAATACTTATAAAATTAATTTTTAATTTTTTTTTTTTAAAACTAAAACTCCCAATTATTGATAAACTGTTCAGACCAATGCTTACTTTCAATCAACCCTGATATGCTAATTTTGTTATGTATTTTGAATGCTGGAATGATTGTAGGTTGATGTTATGCTTGATGTTTGGAGTTTATTTTATGGTAAATTTGGATTCTTTTGCAGATGTTGTCCAAAAGTTTAACTAAAAATAATAAGAAAATAAATTTTGGATTGCCCAAAAGTTTAATTAAAAATAAGAAGAAAATATGCACAAATGAGAATGTTTTAGTAAAATATAGAAGTGAATAATTTAAAATTAAGACTTAATTTTATTTTTGGTCATAAATTTGTAAGTGGCAATCTAAAGTCATTTTTAATTAGAACATCTACTTTGGTCATAGTATTATTGTGGCATGCTTATTTTTTGTCCTTTATTAACAAAATAGTTTAAATGTCGTTAAATACAATGACATTTTGATTTCAATTATTGATTTTTTCAAAAAAATAAATGAACGTGTCCGTGAACGTTATTAAACGAACACTAAACAAGCTTGCTAATGAACATTATTATACGAACATTAATGAGTTTGCTCACGAGCTCTTAGCAAACGAGCTTACAAATGTTGAGACTCTGTTCAATCGAGCTCTAAAATTTGTTTATTTACATTAATAAACGAACACAAAAATGAGTAGTTTACCGAAAACACTTGTCCACTAACACTTTGTGAATGTTATGTTACATTTCCTAAGGAAGTTACATAATTTAACCAAAAATGAAAAATATTATATTTTCAAGCAAATATAACATTATTTATCTCATATAATTTGAATTAAACACTCCTTAAAAATCTACAAAAAGTCATAAAATTTGGAGGATTGATTTTAGTCTTTAAATTAGATTGACTTGATTTACCTGAAGTCTTTTTAATTAAATAAAAAAGAAAAAACCTAAATATCAAGGTGTATGGACTATGGAGTGTATTGGCCACTTTAGACTCTATTTTACCATTTCTCCGTGTAGGAGCCGTCAGATCTAAAATCCACCAAACCGCATCACTGTTTTCAGATCTCAATCAATCCTGACCGTTCATTTTAAGTCTTTAAACCTATTTATATCACTCCCCTCTGCTATCCTTTCCCTGCACACTCGCTTCTTCCTAAACCCCCCGAAGAAGAGAGCCACAGATCTACTCCCCTTACTGTTCATACTCTCTCTACCCATGGCTTTGACCGTCGAGAAAACCAGTTCCGGCCGCGAGTACAAGGTCAAGGACATGTCCCAGGCCATTTCGGCGGCTCGAATTGAGCTCGCCGAGGTTGAAATGCCTGGCCTCATGGCTTGCCGGGTCGAATTCGGAGCTTCCCAGCCCTTCAAGGGCGCCAGGATCACCGGCAGTTTGCATATCACCATCGATACCGCCGTCCTGATCGAGACCCTCACCGCCCTCGGCGCCGAAGTCAGATGGTGCTCCTGCAACATCTTATCACCCAGGACCACGCCGCCGCCGCCATCGCCCGCGACAGCGCTGCCGTCTTCGCCTGGAAAGGGGAGACCCTCCAGGAGTACTGGTGGTGCACGGAGAGGGCCCTCGACTGGGGCCCCGGCGGCGGCCCTGATCTCATCGTCGACGACGGCGGCGACGCCACCCTCCTTGATCCACGAGGGCGTCAAGGCCGAGGAGGAGTACGCCAAGAACGGCACTGTTCCGGACCAAACTCCACCGACAATGCAGAGTTCCAGATAGTCCTCACCCTCATCAGAGACAGCCTCAAAGCCGATCCAAGAAATACACCAGATGAAAGAGAGACTCGTCGGTGTTTCCGAGGAGACCACTACTGGCGTCAAGAGACTTCATCAGATGCAGGAGAGTGGAACTCTTCTTTTCCCCGCCATCAATGTCAACGACTCTGTAACCAAGAGCAAGGTAAAAACCTAACCCTACTTGTGTTCATTACGTATATATATGCTCTAGATCTGACATATTTCATGTTTTTTTCTATCAATATCTGCTTGTTTATGCTTCGATTTCGATTGATTTTAGCTGAAATGTGTTATAAAACGTAGATCTAATACAAATTTGTAAACTGTCAGGATTACTTTGATTTTTCTAATAGTTTGTACTTTACTATTATATTATAATACCAAATATGTATAATCCGGTCCCATTCCATTTTAAGAAAAATGATACTGCTATTAGTGTTGTATACGAATCAAAATCCAGTCAAATATATTGTTACTATTTGATTCGATATTTGAATTTAACATTTTATTTCTTATTCAATTCGGCTACATTATTCAATTTGATGAATAATTCGTTTCAAGTTTTTCGATAATTAAGATAAAATGTAATAAAAATTAAATTTAAATAGCATAAAATTTTCTATTAATATACTATATACTATTAGTCTATTATATATATATGAATATTCATTGAATCAAATACATTCTGATTTGTATTCGAATTCAATATGTATTTGGATTCGAATTTGTATTTGAATCACCCAAGAACTAATTGAGCTGCCATGTGGCAATGCATATTTGTAGCGATTTATTACTTGGTTGATGTGTGTTATGTTTAATGTAATTTTGTGATGTTGATGGCAGTTTGACAACTTGTATGGATGCCGTCACTCTCTTCCTGATGGTTTGATGAGAGCCACTGATGTGATGATTGCCGAAAGGTGGCAGTTGTCTGCGGTTACGGAGATGTTGGGAAGGGCTGTGCTGCAGCTTTGAAGCAGGCCGGTGCTCGTGTGATCGTGACTGAGATTGATCCAATCTGTGCTCTTCAGGCGCTTATGGAGGGTCTCCAGGTTCTTACCCTCGAGGATGTTGTCTCGGAAGCCGATATCTTTGTCACCACCACGGGCAACAAGGACGTCATCATGGTTAGCCACATGAAGAAGATGAAGAACAACGCGATTGTTTGCAACATTGGCCACTTCGACAATGAAATCGACATGCACGGGCTCGAGACGTACCCTGGCGTGAAGAGAATCACCATCAAGCCTCAGACCGACAGATTCGTCTTCCCGAGACCAAGACCGGCATCATTATTCTGGCCGAGGGCGTCTCATGAACTTGGGTTGCGGCACCGGACACCCTAGTTTCGTGATGTCCTGCTCATTCACCAACCAAGTCATCGCCCAGCTCGAGCTGTGGAAGGAGAAGAACACCGGCAAGTACGAGAAGAAGGTTTACGTCTTGCCAAAGCACCTCGACGAGAAGGTCGCTGCCCTTCATCTCGGGAAGCTCGGTGCCAAGCTCACTAAACTTACCCCCGAACAAGCTGCTTACATTAGTATTCCAGTTGAGGGTCCTTACAAGCCTCCTCACTACAGGTACTAAGCGGAAGCCGGAAGCCTCGAAGATGAAGAAGAGAATGTGTTTTAATGCAATTGTTGCCTTCTTTCTATACACATTTTGATTTGCACTAGAGACAGGTTGTTTTTGGTTGATGGATTTTGGGAGGCTGGAATATTTGAAAAGGATGGTCTTTCTTGTAAAAGACCACCTTATATGTTGAATAAGGTTGTGTGGTTGGAGGTGTGTGGTATTGTAGCCTGTTTCAGTTAGATTGGTTTGCATCTGTTATGACTTTTCCTTCATTAAAAAATGGAAACCAAATTTGCTTTTCCATCCTGTTTTTTACTCTTTTACCTCAATCATCCTGTCTTTATATTCGTTTTTTTTATAACATTATAAACCACTGAGAGCTACAGAAGAGTTGGTAGAGTTTGGTTTGGACTAATGTTGTGTTTGAGTTGGTCATCTGTTAATTGGATTTACCTGCCTACACCTTATCTGTTGCAAATTCTATACTAACTTCAACATTGTACAAATAATATTGGCTAATGTTTATTAGTTTTTGAAGTTGTTGGAGTAAAGCCTACTTGAGGAGCAATCCATTGGCCTAACTTGGTTGTGATTGAATGGACTGAACTCATTCATTTTTGACATGTCAAACAGATTCAGTGCCCATGGGTGGAAATCTTGAGTTACACTCAATACTATGGACCATAGACATAGAGTACATTTTTAATAGGGAAAACTATTTGGGGGACAGCACCGCAATTCACATTTTTAAATAGGATGTCATGTGTATTTATAAATTTTTTATTATTTGTGACAGCAATTGAGAATAGAGAAATAATTTTTTATTATTTGTGACAGCAATTGAGAATAGAGAAATAAAGGGTGAGAAAGGAGTTTTACTACATATTCTCCTCCCTCATCTATACTCTATGGGGTGACAAATCAAGATTGGTTATTTTCATAAAAAAAGTTGGGAGTTTAAAATGGGAGTATACCAAGTATTTTTCGTGAGAAAGTATGAAGAATCGGAGAAGAAATAAAGGAGAGGAAATTAGGGTTTTAAATTTTAGCCAAATGCTTACATGTAGTCCAAGTATGTTAATTAAAAAATATATAAATACACATGGCATCTCAATCGGTTCAAATCGGTTGTTAACCTACTAAAAATGTTAATTAATTTTTTTTTTTTCGGATTCATAAATGAATTTAGAGCTTATTCGAGTTCGATGACTTAATTGCGATCTCCCCAAATAATTCAATGGCCTATTTATACATTTTCCCTGTTTAATATACTAAAATTCATTTTTTAAAAAATATACTCCGTATTATTTATAAGTATTGAAAATACATTATTTGATATACTACCAAATAATGACTCTTGAGGGCATTCTCGTTAGTAATTTTTTCTTTATTTTTTGTAATGCTAAAGTTGAGGTGAAAGAGAGAGAATGTAAATGAACTTTCAGGAAGTTATTTTTTCTTTGCAAAAGTGGGCTATTGTTGGTGCAGCGGGCACGTTGAGGGTGGTTGCCAAGTGGCAACCACCATGGCACCATCTTTTTTTTTTTTTTTTTAAATTCTGACAAAAGTCAGTTAAAAAAAAATTCAAAAAATAGATTTGCTCTTACTACACAAAATAATGTACATTCAGTTATTAATATTGAAAATACTTATTCGATATATTACTAAATAATGAATTTTTAGTACACAAATAATATATATTTATTCATGGTCCATGATATCATTTGTCTATGAGGAGGATAAAGACTGAAGCTCAAAGAAGTGGACTTGAAACTTTGAAGCCCTTTAGAGCAAGAAGTTGGGCATAGGCAACCAAATTTAAGAGATGATTGGTGAAATGGCTAACCAGTAAGAAATGGTGAGTGCCTATCATATGTGTTTTGTGTGTAATGTGGACAACCATGAGATGATTTTGTGGTTATGTGCAGGGTGCACAATTGTTATACCGTGCTCAAATTATATACTATAAATTCATTGTTTCATGAAAAACTCTCGGGAAGAAACAAATCAGTTTTAAAGAAATTGTAAATATCATGTTTTTAATTATTTTCGTGAGTTATTATGATTTGGAATTTTGATGAATTATTTTTGATTAAAAACTCTTTACATATAACAATGGTGATAACACAATTAGACTAGAACTCCTTCATAGATAGTCAATAAGACTATATTAATATAACCTAATTTTGAGATGACAACATGGAAAACAAGCATGGTATCAAGACTTTTCACTGCAAGAACTATTCAAAGACTTGACAAAAGATTCTTTAAAATCAAAGCCAAATTAGATGAGCATAGGCAAGCATGGAAGGTGATCTTATTTACCTTCTTTGCTACATCTTGGAGCCACATTTTCATTGAAGTTGTGGTTTAGGTCTAAATTAAAGATAGGGATAACAATTTCAACTCGTTCCGCAGATATCCACCCGAATTCACTCCGTGTGGGTCGGATTTTTTTGGGTGGTTGTGAATGATGGGTCGGGTTGGATTCAAGTTCTATGTACAAAACCTGCCTAGAACCCCACCCGACCCACCATGTAGTTATTTGTAAGAGTTTCTATAACTTTATGTAAATTTTTACTATATTTATATCTAAACTACTAAGTTTATTTTTTAAAAATTAACAATTTAGTTATTATATTTAAATATTACTATTATTTTATGTTTTAGTATAACTAATAAATTTTATTATTTTATTATATGTAAGTAATTTAAATATTATATTTTAAAAAAATAATAATAAGATTATAAGTGTCGGGTATCCGCACCCGGTGGGGGTGGGTGTGAGTTTTGAAAAAGTCCACCCAATGCAGGTTGGGGGTGAGGGTGGGTGGAGAAAATATAAGGTGGGTCGGGTGATGGATGTAACCCTCCCCGACCCATTGTCATCCCTAATTAAAGGCAATATAGCTTGTTCTATCCACTCAATGAAACCTTGATAATGGTATCCGAAGGTGTGCGTTGGGTAAACCTTGCCTTGTGACCTAGCCGGTAAAGGACCACAACAAAGTAAACCAGCCTAGGTTACTCATAGCTGACTTGCTTAAACTAAGAAGACCAATAAACCGTTCTCATTGGGATTTGAACTTGAAACTTTTTAGTTACCAAACCAATAGTCCGACCAACTTGGCTCGGGCAGTCCCCGTCTAAGAGCATAATTTGTGACTCTATGTGGAGGACACAACTTCTCATTTATCCCCAGTGCTTCTCATACTCATCTTAGATGTAATCAAAGTCACAACATCTTAAGACCATTTATCTTCTTTCACCTTTACAAGAATTCTGTCATAAAACAAAATCCTTTTATAGTTCTTCATTTGACTAACCTAACAAACTGCAAAACCAAAGTATTGAGAGTGTATAAGCCCAGACATAACCCTTCTACCTTTTCCATACCACCATCTATAACATCTGACATATAGATATAGTATCAGATGACATGGAAATACTACAACAAACTAAAAAAATATAATCAACATAACTTCAGTTCAATTGTAAATTATGCTAAAACAGCACAATCAGATTCCTTTTTGAAATATTACAATTAGTGTTACCTCGACCTATACTCTATGCAGTTTATAGCATATCCAACACAATTAAGAAAGCAATTAGTGTTTCATTTTGCTTTCTGGTTTGCAGTTTATAGAAGCAAATCACAAACACAACATTTGGCTTACATTTCAGAAGATAAGGACACCAAAATAATTCTGTAGAAAACTAGCAGTTTCTTTATATCTAGTACCTTATCAAGAACATGTGAAGGGGATTTATTAGGTTCAGTTTTCTTGCCCACAAAAGACGAATCTCTTGCCCCGGGGACCCACACCCTGGCCCGACAAGATTTGTGAAACTGGTAAATCACGGTGACTCAACGGCCCATTAAGTAAGAGGACCAATGCCTGGTACCCACAAGGAGTCTACCACATTGGGTGTGATTCCCCGCTAGGGCTCAATCATGCGTCATTGCCAATAATTTGCCACCTAAGAACCAACTGAGCTCCCCGTGCGGGCTAGGTTCAGTTTTCTTTCCCACAAAAGACGAAATCTCTCACCCCGGGGGCCCCACATCCCTGCCCGACAAGATTTGTGAAACTAGTAAATCACGGTGTCTCAACGGCCCATTAAGTAATAGGACCCATGCCTGGTGCCCACAAGGAGTCCACCACATTGGGTGTGATTCCCAATCACCATGACTGCTAGGGCTCAATCATGCGTCATTGCCAATAATTTGCCACCTAAAAACCAACTGATCTCCCCGTGCGGGCTAAGTTCAGTTTTCTTATGTTGAAGACAAGTGGATGTCTAACTTTCACAAAATCTTCAACTTGGCATGAAGTTATTAATACCTTTCAATTTAACCTAGGTTACCTGGCAAATACTCATTCTTACACTTGAGGATTTTAAGAAAACTTCATCATCAGTAATTATTCTCAATGGCATCAGATGAAATTAAACACAAACAGTCAAAAACAGAAAGTAGACAGATAAATCTTCACATTTACAACAAACAAAGCAAAGAATCCTAAACCAAAAATCAGCAAAATGTTCCAAGCACAGTTAAAAAAACTTTACCAATTTCATCTCTGTACTACAATCCCATCAAGAATTGATGCCATTCACCTCTCTAGCACACCTTGTGATGATCTCACACCCTCTGTTGTAAGTGTTAGCTTTCCCAGGACCCTTGCAGTTGTAATATGAAGCACCTGGAGTATCACAGGGCACCAAATCTCTTTTCAGAGTCTCATAGCTAATGTACCTCTTCCGCATCAGCAAAACCCTCCTATTGCTCTCAGAATCCATCTCTTCTTCCTCCATAGCCATGGCGGTGCACTCACTGCTCTTTCCAACACAGCCCCTTTTAACCATTACATCAAAGTCGCTGCCTTTCGCCGGATTCAGGCCCATTACTGAAGACCCACCACAGAGACTCAACTGGGGATTCAAGAAAAGTAATGCTAATGAGATGGCGATGAAGGGTTTGAAATGCAGTTGGGTTTTCAGCATCTTGTGTGCCAAGATTTTCCCTGCTGGTGTTGTTTTCATCGTTTGTTATGGGGAGTGAAAAGTTTGAGATTTGTGGCTGTGAAAGAAATGACATTGAAGAAGAAGTACTGGAGTGCAAGTTTTGGTAAAATAACTGTACATATAAAACAGACCAATAAGAATATTCTTACATTTATTCAAATTATATGACTTTACTACTTTATTTTATCTTTTTCCGCTCAAAATGTTGAATCCCCAATTCCGCTCAAAAGGTTGAATACTGCCGCCTACTGAACCAGTAAACTAAGTCTATGCAAACTTACTAGACTTTTTCTAGAATGACTGATATCTTGATTTGGTAGATTTGAAATCTTGTGATTATGTAGAAAGTGAGCAGATCCCTTGTACGTACCAACCTTTAGTCCTGTCTGTTGAGTTATTAAGTCACCGTGATTTATATCATCTCAAATACTCTGTCAAGTCGGAGTGTACCTTTGAGAGAAGAGGAAAGAAAGAACATAGGGCCATAGATGGTGATTAGTGATTAATGTTGTGGGGATAATCTTGTTGCCTTACCTACTTTGCTATTCTTTAGTCATGGGAAAGTGTAGGGGTGAGTGAAAATGACCCACCAATACAAAACCATCCATACAAGTTTTGGTGAGATTGTAGCAATCAAGATCCAAATTAAAGTAATAATGCCAATTTCTTTCCATTGGATATCAGTTTGACTTTGAGTGATGTTGCAGAGCTGAGTTGGATCTGGCTGGGTTCAATTCAATGCTCATTCAAACTCCTCCGTTGTCAAGTGAAGTGTGAAGGGGATTTATAAATTTTAAATGGGAAAATACTATATATATTACAGGGTTGCACTGCACCCGGATACAATTACACCGCAAAGTCTTCCAGACATGCTAAGAGCCGTAACAGTGTAATCATGTACTAATTGCAGTGCAATCCTTCACAAGTTCACAGGTTAAGACTGGTTCTCACTTGATTAGAAATCTATAAAAAGAAATAGAAATATGTCATTTTTAATGAACTGATATCATTTATTAAGTAAGTACATTATATAATACAACACACTTATTACAGAAATGGGATTTATTATTCCATGTATTTTTAATTCATTGCTCCCATGCATAAGAATTTTTTATGCTTAGGGAACAGTAATGTAGGAAATGAAATGAAGTTTTCTATCTACCAAATAGCCCATGAAATCTTTTTTCCCCCTCCTAAAACAATGATTTCATCAACTAACTAATAGACAAATAATTCACCCAATTAGGTGTTGATAGAAATTAACCATCTAATATAATCCTCTCCCAAAAAGTTGAATCCCCAACCCCAAGAGCCCCACACTCCGACCAGACAGAGCATTTGGGAAGATGTAAATCACAGCGACTCAATGGCTCAGCAAACAAGGCTGGTATGGTAAATCCCGTTCCACACCTCCACGTGTGCTTTGCTCGATCGACTTTGTTCCACTAGCCCTGTCTTGTACCGGTCCGTACCACCCGACCGCTACGCTTGACCCAGATTTTCCCGATCGCCCTACCTTAGCAACAACAGTGAGGAGAAGACACGTGTCACTGGGAGGAGCCAACAAAGGGCTAGACTTACACGGTGACACGTGGATGACGCGTGTGTTACATGCCGGTGTGGAGAAATGCTATAAATACCCCTCGCAGACTAGGATGAAGGGACTTTTGGAAAGATTAGAAGACCTAGTTAAGCCTGTGCGGACCAACTTGACCAATATGACATTGAAAACATGAATCTAAACTTACATAGTTTTGTGGTTTTGAATAAGGAACATAAATTACGCATTTATCTTACTAATGATGTAAAGCTTTTGCAACCAGAAAAGAACAAAAATAGGATAAATAATCATCTCCCATCAAACCCTAATTGAAACATGAATCTAAGCTTCACCTAATGTTTTGGGGAACAAATATTAATATATGTACAAATGGTCAACCGTACCCCTATTCACGGTTTTGAGTAGCTAATGTACAATGATATAAACCATTGGACGAAAATGCTTGCAAATCTTTTCTAAATGCAAAAAAGATTGATATCTATGATATTTATCACAAAAAAATTGCAAGTTGACTGAAATTATTTTACAAGCTATAAATTGAAGAGTGATGGAAATAGGGGGAAGAATCTTGACCTTAGAGAGTAAGTTTATCCATGCTGCTTGTGTTTCGAGCTATTCCCTGATTTGATCTTCTATCCTCTTGCTCATCATATGAACCTGCTCGGAAACCAGAGCTCGCCTCTTCATTATCAGAACAACCTGGCCTTTCTGTCAGGAATTGCTCCCAGAACACGTCATTCACTCGGGCCGGAGGTGTGGCAGACCCTTGCTTGTTACTTGATGCATTGTGAGCAGAAGACAAATTGGCATTATCTATAGAAGGGTTTCTGGTCTTCTGTGGAATGCTATGATCTGCTACGTTGCCATCAATGTTGGATCTTGACTCTGAACATCTAATCATATCGCCCATTTGTGGCGTTCTGGCTGAATGTGGGTTAGAGTCAACTTGCAGTGTAGAGGAAGCTAGAGTAAGATTCAAATGACAGGACATTTGCCCATCGACTTCCTCATTAGCAGTCAAGGTATGTTGAAACGAGTTGAGTCTCGGACTTGCTTTACCGGTCAAAGATGAATCCATCTTCAAGGTAAATGATGTTCCTGTATCTGAAAGCTCGACTGTCTCTGGAGCATATAGAACATCAGCGGTTCTCATTTGCAAATCATTCGGCCATCCTTCAGATAATCTCCTGTGGGGACTACCCCCGTCTTCATTTGAGCTTTGAGTGCTATGAGAAAGCAAATTAACATCGGAAACAGCTGGAGATAACTCTAGCCTCAGCTTATTTGAGAAATCTTGGTGGCATAGGTTACCGAACTCAGGTCTAGAACTGCTATGGTTGTCTACCAGGATAGTCTCTTCAACAGGTTGGGAATTTTCAGCTTGAGGCAATCTTCTTTTCTTATTATAAGCTGAAAAATCCATGGATTCTAGTTTTTGAGCAAGACGTTCGACAAAATTTGGATTAAGAATGGCCTTCTTGAAACATGCCAACAAATTCTCTTGCCTTTGCTCCATATTACCAACCCGCTGAGTTAGTTCTTCGAGCTGCTGTTTTGCGGTGGACTGTTGCTGTCTGAATGTCGAGATGTTGGCCTCAAGATTAGTCTTCTCACGAGAAAGCTTATCGATTTCTTCCTCGTATGCAGCTCTTTCTGGATCTACTGTGGAACCTGGAGGATGACTATGACTGTGAATAGGTTTTCTGCGGTGAATGTTCTTAAGGAGATGCTTTTGGCCTCTCAGAAAACCTTCATTTGCAAATTCCCATCTTTCAGGATCAATCTTCCGAAAACCCTATCAAGGCGAAATGGGTGTCAATACAATTTTGTGTAATTACACTGGGAACTATGAATCTCGAGAATTTTAAAAGCTGAGAAATATGCAGGAGCAGTGACCAAAATATTCAAACAGCTTCGTGCAGTAATTGCATTCCTATCTGTACCTTTCAGTAATCAGACCACATATGAATGAATATAAATTGACAAATCACGGTAAGAAACAGACTGTAAATTTTGGATAGGAAACCAGCCTAAAGTCCTGCTGAAGCAGTTAAAACAATATCCATACAGCTTCAACCCAGTAAATTGAATCCTCATCTGTACCTTTTTCAGACCTTTGGTACAGTAATCAGACCATGGCGCGCACACACACACACACACACACACACACACACATATATATATATATATATATATATATCCATAACATCATGTTATAGATTAAAGAACAGACACTAAGGTTTAGAATGCATTGGAAACATTATTTTTATCAAGTTCAAAAAATGACTTGTTCAAAAAAAAAATTGAAGTCCATTCAGCTCATTCTAGTGTCTGTTAATTATCTAAATGTCTAAACTTTTAAAGAAATAAAGGTGTATTCTCAAACCTTTTTCAACTGATAAGTGATTTAATAGCAAACGGGTAATAAGGTGTATGCCAAACAACTTTCAAATTCAGTATAGTAGCAACATCTGTGCTATGAAGACTTGAAGTGGATGAACATAAACATAAGAGGCTTTGCAAATGATCATGCTAGAGCACAGGCAGTTAAAAGCAAAGTGTACCCAAAGCTTCAGAAGAATCATTTTCAAGGAAGGCATCAAAATCCAGCATTACCTGTTTAATCATTGTCCATAATTTAATGACTAGAAAAGTCAGTCTACATTTGTCAACTCTACAAGCACCTCAGAACAGCAAAGCTAGGAATCATAACCGCGTCGGAGAATACATTTTAAATTGGATTCCAATGTGGGAATGTTTTGGGAAGTGGATAAAACAAGGAAAAACAGCTCTCAGGAAACCGTGTTATTAATTTTTGAAATTGCATAACACGGCTTTAAGAGAGCCGTGTTATATAGAAACCCTACCGGAGATGAAGATATGAGAGATGTTGAAGAAATATCCAATCTCGGCAAGCTCTTCAGCTGCCCAAACTCTCTACGAATCGGACCGGTGAAAGAATTGGAAGCCAAAATCATCTCCGAGAGAAAACGAGCTGAAGGAGTGGAAAAGAACCTCTAAATCTCCCAACAAGAGTTGATTTGAAGGTGGGTTGGTGTTTACAGAGAACGAAAGAACGAGAAGCGAGCAAGCTCGGTTGAAATTTCGCAGGAAAAGAGCCCCACCGGCGGCGGCGGTGTAGAAAGAAGAGAGACGGAGTGGGCCGGGGAAAGTGAAGTGGACAAAAAACCGCCGAAAAAGCAAAAGGAGGTTTGGTGAATTAGCGTTGGTTTCCGGCAAGGTGGTGAGTCAGTGAAGCATTTAAAGCACTCGCCTCTCAATTGTCAGAGTATATCTGATAATTCCTAAAGCTATAACACCGCTCCTTGGGAGCCGTGTTATTCAAACATTACATGGCTCCTTAGAAGCCGCTTTTCCCTTTCTCGTCCAAATACCAAAATATTCGCACTTTGGAATCCGATTTGAATATTATTCCATCTTAGGGAAAGCACCCCAAATCTAGAGCATTGGAATAAGCCAAGGATTAGATCGGAACTATAACCATGAATTGTCAAATCTACTCTCCGTTAGGTTGCAACAGAAACACATAAAGGCTAGATTGATTAGAGAATAGCTTTCATTCGATAACTGTTTCTCAGAGGAATACAAAGTATAAGTCTACAAGGACTCTAACAAACCCTGACTAATAGAAACAGATGTAACAATCTAACTAATCTACCACACAATATAAACTATATAATATACAAGAAAATAGGACAAAATAATATATGCTAACAAGATTAGATGAGTAGCAAATTGAACCCTCTAAGGAACACATAAAAGCATCTCTATATAGTTAAGTTTCCTTATAATCAAAAACTACAAAAGATAAGATAAACTTCACTTTCAGGCTTTCAGCTAAGATAAGACAAACTTCATTTTAAGTAAGCGAACTCATATGACTCGGGCACCAGAGATCCTATGATCAACTGCAACATGCTTTGAAGATATGGAACTAAAAGAAACGCTAATTACTAGCATCCTGTACTATGCATTAATGTCGCTAATTTGGTCATCCCGTGGTACCAGGCTACCAGCTGTAGCCGTGACTCGTGAGCATTATCTGTCCCTGTAAACTGACACCCCCAAAGTTTCCACTAACCCATAACCCATTCAACCAAAACATGAAAATGCATGAAGCAAAAAATCAACCCTAACTCTGTTCATACATAATCCATTCAAAGGCTTCATAAATAAAGCACGCAAATTAGATATTCACCCAATCTTATCCACTGATCGTCTTAAACAAAAATTAATTTCCTATCTAACATAGCTGACAGAAATAAGACCTAAATTCAATTCCCACTCTTCAGAGGCAGTATTCACAAAGCAATGATTTTTCACAATTTCACTGAAATTTCGCTCTAATTCTAAACGCATACACTCCAAACCCTAAAAGGATTCACAAATATATGCACATGTATACACTTACCAAATTTCAGGAATTAATCAAAAGTTCAAAACTCAAAAGCAAAGCTGGGGCTTTTTAGATGAATTCACAAAATTAGAGAGAGGATTAACATACATAGGTGTTGAGCTGACGTATGAAGCTGGAGAAGTTGTTGTGCTTGAAGTAGGTAGGGAGGAGAAGCCGCGCGAATTCCGGAGGGTTCCAAACCACGAAGCTGTTGCCGTTCTCGGACCACTGTACGATTTCGTCGGTGCCCGAGTCGTCCACCATGTCATACGTCTTGATAAGGAACGGAGCCGGACCACCGCCGCCCCCGCCCGGCGGCACCGGAGCAAGCCCATCCATTTCCGTTGACTTCCGATGAGCTAGTCGAAGGAGAGAAGCTTGCAGGTCGAGTTTGCGAGCTGTCTAAAATTGACTTGGCTGTATAGGGGAGAAGAGATTTTGAAATGATGCAGGTAAGAGCTTGGTAGTTGGTGGATTCAAAGTCGTTGACAATTGGGTTCGATTCAATCTCTTTAATCTGAATTCCAACCCAAAATCAAGAATTCAATTCTATGAAGCTACCCTGACCTGGGTAGTCGTGATCGCAGTTTGAACCAAACTGATTGGAATCACAACTATAGGTCTATAGGAATGTTTAAGTTATCTCACTTCAAGTCCTTAAAAAATATATTACAAAGAGGTAATTATCAAAATTATTAATTTATCATTGATTAAATTTTTTTTAGATCAATTAAATCTTTTAACTTTAAAAATCTTAACTAATTTAATTCTCCGTTTGTTTTTGCCGTTATAGTTCTGTTAATTCGGAACTAAATTGATAGTTTCACTATAGTCAATGGACCATTTTGATAATTAACTTTTGAATTAATTTCACTTTTGATCCCACAGTTTTTGAGATCTTATCACTTTTGGTGCACAACATTAAATTTTTTCAATTTTGGTGCTTAACTTTTTTATTTTATCAATTTTGGTCCTTTCAGTCAAATTGATGGCGAAATATTGCCGAATTTTATATTTTAGGGACAAAATCGTCATTTCAAGAAAATATCTTCAATATCTAAACAAAAGAAAAATCATATTAAGAGAAAGAAAAAAGTTTTGTTAATCGTCAGTGTTATAAATCTCATAGATCTATAGCTAGTTTCTTCCCGCCTTCCTCATTATTCTCATCGATCAAACACATATAGATATGATTTTACAGTGATTTTGTTTAGATATTGAAGACGTTTCTTTGAGATCACGATTTTACCCCTAAAAATATAAAATTCGACAATATTTTGTTGTCAATTTGGTCGAAAGAACCAAAACTGCTAAAAATAACAAAGTTAAGCACCAAATTGAAAATTTCTAAAGTTGTGCATCAAAATAGTTCATTGACTATAGCAAAATTATCGATCTGGTCCTGAGTTAACGGATGTCTAACAGCAAAACTATCAAATTGGTTAAGATTTTTAAAGTTGAAGGACTTAATTGGTCAAAAAACAATCAAGGATTAAATTTGTAATTTCGCTATAGTCAATGGATCATTTTGTAATTAACTCTAGGCCAAATTATGTCATGCATATATGTTCCCTTTTGTAGTTTGCACGGATGAATTATGATAAATGTTTATTTTTAATAAGATTATTATATTTTGATGCATTTATTATATATAGATTCAAAATGAACATGTAGTATATTAATATGAACTTGCATATACTAAAAATGAAGATTTCATATTGCAAAATGGACTTTGATCTAGGATATCACGATTATATTAATAAATGTTAAATTATGACTTATGAGATATATTTTGCATATATTCATACTAGTACCCAGACAAATGGATAGAGATCAAATTGACCCTCTAAAAATAATAATTAAGCCATCAAATTTAATACACACCTGAACTTTTAGAAGAAAAAAAAAATTACAATTAAATCTCTTGGACCATAATGGGCTTAGGCCTAACCCAATAGGATAGCTCAAGTGGCAAATGAATTATCTTTGTGAAGGAAAATTTTGGGATAACTCGAGTTCGATTCTCACAAGTGATGATTCTTTTTGGGTCAACTTTAGTCCCTCTCGGAATGAATCGGGTGGACTTGAATCTTTAAACGGACAGAGAAAGATCCGAACCACATTGTGATTTACATCATAATGGGCCTAGACCACTTGTATGCATATTAGCTCCATTTTGGCTTTCTTCACCGAGAACTCAGTTGCGGTTATCGCGTCCACATATAATTGCCAACCCCACATCTTTCTCTAGCCGTCTAGTCAAGGTGTCCCCTCCTTTGGGTCCACCAAAGATCAAATTAGTCCACTAGTTTGTGCGGTTCTTGATCGATTGATGGGTGACCAGATGGCTCCTACCATACTTATCATCCCTTTTGTTTTATAGGGGAGGCCTTTAGTCTTCTTTTATATATATTCTCGTATTATGCTTTGTTAACTGGATGGACCTCCATTTCTCTATTTCTTGAAATAGCGTCCATCCACCTATCCCTTACCTACCAGTCTAGGCCCTTCTTGTGAATTTTTGGCATTTTTTATTTTTTATTTTTAATGTCCCGCCATCATTTTGTTGGACCATGAATTTCCTTTCGGACCGAGGTTACGAGGTATGCCATGTGCATTTGTAATCTTTGCTATAATAATATAATTTAGCATTACCAAAAAAGTGGATTGGGAATTAGGGAAGCTCTTAGCTAGATCAAAGAGATTGGCTTGAATTATGTTAACGTTAAAGTGAATGTTCAAACAATGATCGATGATTTAAATTATGATCAAATCTTCTCACTAGTTGGGCTACTTCTTGAGAATATTAACAATATAATGAGTAGTATTTCAAAAATTACACTTATTTTTGTTAAGCCTTCAACGAATAGAGTTAGTAGTTACCATGATTCAATTTAGCTAGAGTAGTGTGTCTTTGTATGAGTGTATTGTATGGCTGAACACTCCGCTAGCAATCATTTTTTTTATAGTTTAAGGTTTCAATTTAATGAGTAATGATCTTTCTTATTAAAAAAAAAAATATATATTATTATTATATTATATTATATTTTGAGAGTAAGTTGAAATTGTAAAGATGTAAAGAAAATAGTAATTGACGGTAAATATGTTACCGGTAATAATAATATTATAATAACGCTATGTGAGAGAGTAACAATAGTTGTATTGCCTTAGTCTCAGTATAGAAAATACAGTGTGTCTTTGTCCAGAGTATTGAACATGTCCCCTCAAGCTGATGGGAGCATCTACTTATACAAAGGTATCAACGGTAACAACATGGGACATCAATGGGGAGCCAAGCCTTTAATTCTCTCTCATCAATGGTGGCATCAATGACAATAAAGGTGACACCTGTTGGAATTGTATCCGTTGGAGTTCTGTCCGTTGGGTTCCATGTGGTGCCGGGTCAGATGCCCACTTATGATCCGGGTTGGCCGGTCGGGTGCCAGCCCTATTATCCTGTCACCACTCACCAGTCCCCCTACTCCTGAGTCTACGGATGTGTTTGAGTTGACTAGGGAGTAAGACTGAATTTGCTTGATATCGTGTAGAATCTCGGTTGATCATGAGTATGTGATTTTATTTTACAAATCACATATGATTTTTTTTTTTTATGCTGGCCGAGACGGGTTTTGGCCTAGGTTGGCAGGCCGAGGCGCGCATTCTGGCCGATCGTAGCTGATGCTTTGGCTGATCGTGGCCGAGACGGGCTGCGGCCTAAGCTGGCCGAGGTGCATGCCTCCGGCCAATCGCGGCCCGAGGCGTCGCCTCGACCGACCCTGGTTGAGGCGTCGCCTCAATCGATCGTGCCGAGGCGTCGCCTCGACGCTCGTGGCGAGGCATCGCCTCGGCCGATCGTGGCCGAGGCGTGTGCCTCAGCCGATCGTGGCCAAGGCGTCGCCTTGGCCGATCGTGGTCGAGGTGTCGCCTCGACCGATCGTGGCGGAGGTGTGCGCCTCTGCCGGTCGTGGCCGAGGCGTCGCTTCGACCGATCGTGGCCGAGGCGTCGCTTCGACTGATCGTGGCCGAGGCTTGCGCCTCGGGCGATCGTGGCTGAGGCGGGCTCGGGCCTATTATTATTATTATTTTTTTTTTTGAAGGCCGAGACGTGCGCCTCGGCCGAACTGTGGCCAAGGCGCGCGCCTCGGCCAATCTCTGACCAAGGCGTGCCTTGGCCAACTCGTGGCCGAGGCGTGTGCCTCGGTCAATTTGTGGCCAAGGCGTGCGCCTCGGCCTTGCCCGCGCGCCTCGGTCGATATCTCTAGCCGAAGCGTGCCTCGGCCTTGCCCGCTTTTCCTCTTCTTTTTATTTATTTATTTATTTATTATTATTATTATTTATTTTTTTTTTATCGAAGGAGTTCCGTAGATGCCGGAAACGAACTTGCTTCAACCAACAACATGGGCGGACCATGAACACAAGATATTATTCCAAAAGATTTCATAATATATAAGTGGGCAGACCGCGATTACCAAGCACTAGTCCCAACCGACTACCAGAATATTAAGGAAAATACTTAATCAAATGTTCCGAGTTCCATACCCGATTGATCATCTTGCAGATGGTGTGGACTTGTTGATTCTTTCCGCCAATCTTTTTGCATGCTTTTACGTAACAACTGCGGGCAGCTCGCTGGTATCCTCTGACGACTCCTATCCCATTCGGAGTAGGGAACTTCATACACAAGTGTTCCACCGATATTATGGCCTTGAGGTCCTCTAGTGCTGGCCTCCCCAGTATGATGTTGTGCGCACAAGTGAGTCTTACCACGATGAACTCCATGTCCATCTTGCGAATGTTGGGGCTCGTGCCTATCTCTACGGGCAGGGTCACCAACCCTTCTGTTTCCACCGAATCCCCAGTAAACCCAGAGAGTAGAGTTCGTACCTCTTTGAGCTGGCCTCTAGGTAGCCCTAACTTGGTGAAGGCGTCGTAGTACATCACATTGACCGAGTTTCCCGTGTCGACCAAGATACGATGTACGATCATATCATTGATGTCCATCGTAATCACTAGTGCGTCGCGATGGGGTAAGGGGCCCTCGGGGAGGTCCTCGTCAGAGAAAGTGATGGCCTCCAGGGCCGTTCCAATAAAAATTGGGGCCTGTGCAATATCTTAAATTGGATCTTTTTTAAAAAAATAAAAAATAATTTGTATATATAAATAATAGTTGTTCAAAAATTTATGTTAAAAATTAAAAAATATAAATATTATATAAAAAATACATCTAAAATTTCATTTAAAAATTGACATGCACCGTGCACAGTTAGACGCAAATCATCCACCAAACTTTTGATATCAACTTGTGCCAATCTTGATCTCATTTCTCTCCATTTGGCAAATATCTTGTGTAAAATACTAAAGAAAATCCTCTAGAGAATTTATCTTTATGACCTTTATTTATAGATAAATCTCTTTTAGGACCATCTTTCACAAAATATCTATTAATTTAGAATCAAGGGCATCCCAATTTCTTGGATCATATTGGTCAAATAAACGCGAATCATTTGGTTACAATTATCAACCTTCTTATTATTTTCATTGTCAGAGTGATACCTATCATCGTTGTGCACACTATCACTTAAATTTTTTCCAATCTCACAATCATCTTTATCTTCTATATGTAGATTAACATCTAACAAATTTTTCTTGGCATCATCTTTTTACACATCTATTTGAGTTTCTTTTGTAATGCATTTTTCAAGAGCTCCCTTTTGAGATTGAGTTAGTTGCTAAATTATTCTTTTCTTTTTACGCTTCTCAAACCTAGATGAATATTTTCTAAAAGACATAATTATAAAACCCTAAAGAAAAAATAAAAATTTATTTAGAAACTCTATGAACAAATAATTAATCAAAGAAACAAATTATTGAATATATTATTCTAAAATCAAAATTATTAAGTCACGTAAATAAAACAATAAATAATAATTGTGAAATATTTAATAATTTTAATACCTATTAAGAGAATTGAAGAACTTGAAAATTTATGACTTTGTATGATAAAAAAGAATTCTTCAATTCTATCAAACTGCGTCTATTGTTTTACTCGTCTGTGATTTGTCTGTAATCTGTTTGTGAGATTTGTGTAAATAAGCATTAAGCAGCTTTTGGTAATCTGTAATGAACTCAAGCAAAGAATTTAATATAGTAATATATTGTATACATATATTACTATATGGCTGTATGCATATTATTACTATGTTACATATATAATCTAATATACTGTATATACATAAATTATAATGCTATAGGGATTAGGGACATAGGGCTCCGTAATGGGGGCTAATGGCGGTAATGCCAAAGGAAAAGGGATGTGTGCCTGTGCAGTATTGCGTAATGCCGCTTATATACTATTATTATTATTATACATAATTTTTTTTTTAGAATATGGGGCCCCCAAAATATTGGGGGCCCTGTGCAAAGGCCCTGGGCAGACTTGCCCAGGGCCGCCCTGATGGCCTCCGCCTCTGCTTCTTTCTTTCGGAGGATTTACCACTTCTCCCACGTACAGTTGTCTGCTCCATTTCTTCCTTTCTGTGGTGTGTCGCCCCCCCGCAGGTCACCATAGATAAAGTGTATGGTGTGCTTCTTTTGTCGTCTGGGTGCCACCTCGGTTTCCTTCTCGCTATTCATCCTGCTCAGATATCTGGTCATGTTCTAATTTCTTGGCGTTCGAGGTGGACGGCTCGGCGCCATCCTCCTCCCTCTAGAATTTTTTGGTGGATTTTTTGATGGATCGTTTGCGGCTGTTGCTGCTGCTTGGATCGCTTGACAAAATGCCGGAAGTAGCCTGCTGGATGAGCTCTTCTATTTGTCTCTTCAGCACGTTACATTCATCCGTGTCGTGCCCGGGTTGCCTATGGAACCTACAATACTTTGCTTGGTCTCTTTTTGGGGAGACCTTCATGCACTCTGGTGGGAACTCGACTATCCTATCTCCTCCGCCTGTTTAGGATGACACTGACGGGATGGGTAAAGAGTTAAATTACGCAAGGGGACCAGGCGAGGTCGTTCGTGGTCTCGGCCTTTCCTGCGGTGGGGTGGTTCGAGAGTGGTGCCTGGCTGGGCGGACCAGCTTTCCCAGGCTTCCACCTTTCTACCATCCTCTTCGTCCTTCTTCTTCCTGTCGACGTCCTCTGCTTCGGCATGAGGCTAGCCGTCTCATATCAGAGTCTTCGTAAGAGCGGGGTGGTGGCGTTCAGCTGCTTGTGGAAATACCCTGATCTTAAGGCATGGATAAATATCGGGATCACCGCCTTGGAGTCAAAGTCGTAGACATTATTGATTCCTTTTTTTCCATTTGATCAGGAGTTTTTTAGGCTCTCGCCTCTATCTTGCTCACTACACAGAGGTGAGAGAATGGTTTCTTACGTTGTATGCTACTGGAGAAGTATGTTAAGAAGCTCTTGGACAACTCCCAAAGTTTTGGATAGACCATCTGGATGGTGTTGAACCAGTCTTGGGCGCTCAATCCAGGGTGGACAAGAACGCTCGGCACATGATGCGTCCCCTGCCCCGATCATTACCATAACAGCCTTGTACCTCGTCATGTGGACACGTGGATCAGTGGCCCCCGTGTACCTCTTGATGGCGGGCAACCTAAAGTCCATCAGCAAAGGTACGTCCATGATGCTTGGGGAGAATGGTACTACAATCCGTACCTCAGGTTCCAGCGACTGCTCCGTGCCTCCACCCTTCTTGCTAACTCCTCGATTCTCTCCTGCAGCCTCTCGACAGGGCCGACTCGTCAGGGTGCCGGGCGGGCGGCTGCTGCTCTCTATGATGTTGGCGTGGAGCTAGTTCATCGACGTGCCGTCTATCTGAGTGTCGACACGGAAGCCATTCCTCGACGTTCCGTCCATCCAAGTGTCGGTGTGAAACCCGCTCATCAGCGCGTCGCTCCTCCGCGAGTGCGACGCGGAGCCGGCTAATCAACGCGTCGCTCCTCCAAGTGCGACGTAGGGCCGACTCACCAACGTGTCGGCGTGGGTCGGCTCCCGAGAACTCGCCCACCTCTCTGTGGGTGATCTCTCGGTTTCTCTGTTTCGTGTTGGCGAGGGTCTCTAGTAGAGGACTCTCGGCTCGTGATCCTAATCTTTGCCGCACGGGCGCCCCTTGTCCCAATCATTCTGGTGCAGATTTGGGAAGGGCCTGGTTGTCGTCTGCGGTCCACTTCTTTGGGTCTCTACCCCCATTTCCTGGGGCCGCGGCGGGGCACTTGGCCTTGTAGTCCCACCGCCACTTGGTTTTGCGCGCCGTCACTGCTTGCTGAATGGTCGCCTGAAGGTTCACGACTTGGTTCGCCCCTCCATTGTTGAGTTGGTCTCGAAGGTCCCCTCCATGTTGAGTCGTCTTGAAGGTCCCCGGCCTCCGTTGTTGAGCTGTTCTCGGAGGTTCCCTCCGCGATTGTTGGTGAGTTGGTCCCGGAGGTCACCTGAGGCATTGCCATTGTTCACGTTGCGGGAACCGTGGGAGCTGCAGGACACCATTCTTTCAAGCTTGCTGTTGAAAGAGGAATGAGTTGTGTGTGTCGTCGCCTGCTTGAGTGTTGGACTCAGGCTCTCAATGAAAGCACCAATGACGGTAAATATGTTACCCGTAATAATAATATTATAATAACACTATGTGAGAGAGTAACATAGTTGTATTGCCTTAGTCTCAGTATAGAAAATACAGTGTGTCATTGTCCAGAGTATTGAACATGTCCCCTCAAGCTGATGGGAGCATCTACTTATACAAAGGTGTCAATGGTAACAACATGGATATCAATGGGGAGCCAAGCCTTTAATTTTCCTCCATCAATGGTGGCTTCAATGACAATAAAGGTGACACCTGTTGGAATTGTGTCCGTTGGAGTTCTGTCCGTTGAGTTTTCATGTGGTGCCGGGTCAAAATATGTCGCCGGGTCAGATGCCCACTTATGATCCGGGTCGGGTGCAGCCTATTATCCTGCTCACTAATGAATTTTATATATATATTATATATATATATAATATATATATATATATATATACTATATATATAATATATATATATATAATCATGTGAGAATGCCTTGCTTAGGAAAGAAATGAAAATTCATGTCATCCATCCACGTGTCCGGATCTAATGATTGAGAAACACTGATTTAAAAAAATGCGGTGATTTTTTTGTAAATAATTGAACATCGAAGTGTAAGTAAAATTTATTACAAGTGCAAGTAGTAGTTTCATATAGTGCACCTAATAATGCAATTAAATGTATTACAAGTGCATGCAAAATGTATTGCAAGTATAAGTAAAATTTACACTGAGCATAATTACTAAGTGCACCTGACGTTATAACTAGGTACATCTATAGTTATAAGTAGTTAACAAGGTAAAATTACTTGCACTTGTAAGTGAAAATATGTGCACTTGTAAGTGATTTTACTTGCACTTTTTACTTGCAAAGGTGCATCATCTACTTGCACTTATAACACATTTACTTGCACAAAGGTTCGAGTTATTTACGAAAATGTCATTGCGCCATTTTTTTTAAAAAAATTACATCTAATTCATTGATTTGGACACGTGGACGGCTGTGTGTGGTTCTTATTTCTCTCCTGAATGGTTGTCTCACCTGAGCGCGCCGCTATATAAAAACGTCAAGGACAATTTAGTAATATCAACATCATGGGACAAAAGTATCATTTAGGATTAGTATTTAAAGACCTTAAATAAATGATTACACTTTCCTTTTGAAAAAATCATACAAATTTATAATTTTCACATTTTCCACCTATAAATACAATGGATTGATTACTAAAGAAATCAAAATTTTCATTTTCTCTTCATTTTATGTTTATTTTTCCTCTTCTTTGATCTGTGATTTATAATTCCCACATTTTCCACCTATAAATCATGGATTATTACTAAAGAAATCAAAATTTTCATTTTCCTCTTCCTTTTATGTTTATTTTCCTCTTATAACACATTTACTTGCACAAAGATTCGAGTTATTTACGAAAATGTCATTGCGCCATTTTTTTAAAATTACATCTAATTCATTGATTTGGACACGTGGACGCTGTGTGGTTCTTATTTCTCTCCTGGATGGTTGTTCTCACCTGAGCGCGCCCCTATATACCAACCTCAAGGACAATTTAGTAATATCAACATCATTGGACAAAAGTATCATTTAAGATTAGTATTTAAAGACCTTAAATAAATGATTACACTTTCCTTTTGAAAAAATCATACAAATTTATAATTTCCACATTTTCCACCTATAAATACAATGAATTGATTACTAAAGAAATCAAAATTTTCATTTTCCTCTTCATTTTATGTTTATTTTCCTCTTCTTTGATCTGTGTGTTCATTTCCCTCTTTATCATCACTTAATTCGTTTTTTTTAGGTGATCTCAATCATAATTCTTATTTTCCGTTTATTTTTCTCTTCTTTGATTTGAGTGTTCTTATTCACTTTTTTTGAGTAATCCCAATCATAATTCTTCATTTTCCGTTCATTTTTCTCTTCTTCGATCAGGGTGTTCTCATTCATTTTTTGAGTGATCCAATCATAATTCTTCATTTTCCTCTTCTTCAATCTCTATATTCTTTTATCGTCTTTATTGCGATTCATTCACATTTTTTGGGTGATACAATGATAAAGTCGAAATTGAAGATAAAGTAGAAATTGAAGGTGATTTAATTCAATTTTTTTTTTCCGCATCTTAATGCCTTTTTAAAATTATTTTTTCTTTTTTTCCCATATTTATTTTAATGATAATATAATTGCTTAAATCATATTACAATATCTATTTTTTTTCAAGATAATTACAGATAACCGAGTCATATATTATTAAATTAATTGGTGATACTTTTGCATTAATCTTATAATGAAAAGTATTAAAATTATTTATAATTTCAAATTTAACATTATTATCTAAATATATAATAAAGGGAAAATGACATTTTTTCCCCTTGAGTTATATACTTATAGCACTTTTTCTCCCCCAATTATTTAGGTAAGCACATTAGCTCCTCAATTATTCTAAAAGTGGTGGTTTTTCCCCCTGATATATTAAATTGACATTTCTACCCTTAAAGTAAACGTTTTATTTATTTTACTTCTCTAACAAATTATTGTGTATACGTAGGGATGACCACGGTTTGGTTCGGAATGAACTGGACACTAAAGCAATCAAATTAAAAATTTCCAGTTATGATTCAAATCTAGAACCCAATATTTGGATTTCAATTTATTAAAAGTATGAATCAAAAAAATTGGATCCTGAACCGTGAACCGAGGATTCCGAATCCGGTTTGCGATTTTGAATCGTCTATATCTTAAAATTTTATTTTTTTATTTTAAAATAGTCTGAATTCAACAACAAATGTATTTTTTTTTTTTTTTTTTAGTTCGGAACATGAACCGTCTGTTCCAGTTCGCGATTTTAATAAACTCTAAATATCGGATTTCGATTCTAAATTGTAATTGGAATATTTCGATTTGATTGTTATAATGTTTGTTTGGTTTGAACCAAATTATGGTCATAATTTGTTAAAGAAGAAAAATAAATAAAATATTTATTTTAAAGGTAAATATATATACATTTAACATTTCAGGAGGAAAAACAGTACTTCAATAATTTAGGCGAAAAAATGTTATAGGTATATAACAAAAAGGGAAAAAGTGCTATTTTTCCTATAATAAAAAAATTTATTATCGTAGGAGTAATTTACTGACTGATTTGATAAAGTAAGACCTGTTTTTTAAAATGGAAAAGAATTTAATAGATAAAAATAAGCTTATATGTGTGTTACAATAGAAGGTTTGTTTGACTTTTATCTAAAAAGATAGCTCTTGGGACGTGTCATTCGAAGAAGCGATTGAAGCTATGGTATCACCAAAGACAGAGCACACCAGATTCATTCCCTCTGGACACAAAATTCCTTCAACCCTCATAGACGTCCACATACCGACAAATCATGTGACAATACTGCCCTGCACCCTGCAACCATATATGTCTGTTAATACAATCGTGTCGCGTCGTCGTATTATAAGAAGAAGCAGTCTCATTTTACGATTAAATAAACCTTCTCCCAGGGGCCTCCTGATAACACATCACTCTTAGCCTTGACACTGGTTTTCCTGGCCATGGCGACGGCGGCGGCGGAGCAACCCAAGGTGGGTGGGTGCTGCAAGTCTGGGCCCGGCTATGCTAGCCCCAAGGAAGCCATGAAAGGTCCTAGGAGTCCCTCATTTATGTCACGTGCGTCTATTCAGGTACCCTTCTTTCTCCCCCCCTTTCGTCGCCGATTCCGGTTCGGAAATCGAGTTCCCGATTCCGATTCTGATTCACGAATATCATCATCTCCCCCAAATCAGCGAATTTTAGGCTGTTATCATTATCGGGTTTTATCACCTTTTTTTGGGGGGGTTTTATCACTTTTATGTTACAAAATAATTAATTAATTATACTATTTTTTTTGGAAAACAATAATTAATTATAAGGAAAAAGGTCAAATAGACTCTCGAACTTTGGCTTAAAAGTTAATTAGGTCTCTAAATTTTTTAAAGGTGTAATTATAGTAATCAATAATTCATTTAGGTGCAAAGAAGTCTAAAAACAAGTTAATGATTGACTATAATGCTATCACATGTCATTAGGGTTCAGACCACCTTCCGCTGAATTTATTGACAAAAAAAAGTGACCGACGAAATTTCAGGTTATTAAGGTTCAGACCATCTTCCGGTGAATTTATTGACAAAAAAAGTGATCGACGAAATATTTTTATTGGAAATTTAATCCGTCATTTTTTTTGCCGAAAAATTCGAAGGTGGCCTGAACTCTAATGACCCGTGATAGCAGGTCATTAACTTATTTTTGGACTTTATTGCACCTAAATAAATTGTTGATGGGTATAATTACACATTTAAAAAATTAAGGGACTTAATTGATTTTTAAGTCAAAATTTAATGACCTATTTGACCATTTTTCCTTACTTATAATATTAGTATTTTGATTTTACATTTTAAAAAAATAATAATTTATGATCAATAATTGAAGGGTTATAATATTAATTATTAGTATTAACATAGTATACTACGCCTATACGGCAAGTTTGTCATCATGAGTCTTGGTCTACTAGGATAGGCTGAGAATTTATCTTACCTTATCTTTTAGTACAATGAATTTTCTCATTGGGCCAACTAATCTTTATAATTTGATTGGATAAATATTGACTCTATCATCACTATTCTTAATAATTTTGATTAGATAAAAACTTTCCATGTCACATTGTCACCGGATACCTCTTTTTAACTTTTTAACAATTGTTATTGTTATACCATGGACCGGGACCTTGTGTGGCGGACTTGCGTCAAAAAATTATCAGTTTACATAATAATGTAGTTAACAAATTTTATGTGTCTTTGATAAATTAGAAGTATATAATATATTAACTAGACACATTATATGCAATCATATATATATATATATATATATATATATATATATATAAATAATGTACTATTATAAAACCACTTACATAAGATACATTTTTATTATATTAAATTAAAATTATATTTTTAGTAAACTAAACCTTCATTTTCTGAAGGTACATGCACAAAGTGGCAATTTTAGTCATTCGAGGACTATTTTTACCACCAATTTGTCACTTAATAAAGTGACGAATTTGGTCATGCAAGGATTAAAATAGCCACTCCATGCATAACTTAGGAGTTAAAGATAGTCACGCATATAACTCAGAGATTAAGTCAGCCTATATGTGTGACTAGCATCATCATGTCACCTCTGCATGTACACTTTGTGCATAAGGAGTCTTCATCAACTCTGATCGATCTCTTGGGCTTTGGGTCTCCCAGTGACCATGTCTTTTGTAGTTTCGTGGGAATCGAACCTCCACTTTGCTGCTGGAGCAAGATTTCCAAGGTGACCCTTGAATCATTGAGCTAAGCCCATGCGAGGCTAGTCCCGAGTTTGGGTTCGAAATTTAGCATTAGCAACAATTAGATAGTTGAGTTGAACAATTTTGAGTGATAATGTTGGAAATAGTTGAACCATCTATTTACCTTGTAAACCACCCTATGCTATACATTTTCTATTGGAATGGAAAAGCTATAGATGCAGAATCTGACAGTTCTATTTACAGTTACAATATTTCAGTGATAAAATTTGTGTTTGGTTCATCCATGCAGGAACAGGAATAGAGAAGCCTGATTACCTGGCTACTGTTGATGTTGATCCTAATTCACCAACATTTTCTAAGATAATCCACAGGCTACCAATGCCTTACTTAGGCGATGAACTACACCATTCGGGATGGAATTCCTGCAGTTCTTGCCATGGCGATTCATCTGCTACTCGAAGATATCTCGTCCTGCCTTCACTAATGTAAGTATAGCTCTATATATATATATTTCCCGCCTTTGGGTCTGCCTCGCAGTCTTCAGACTAGTGTATTTCACCGTTGCCATGTCTTGGGATTCAAATTTGATGAATTTTTACTGTTTCAGATCGGGGCGATATATGCAATTGACACATTAAAGGATCCGAAAGCTCCCAGTCTGTATAAAGTTGTTGAACCGGATGATATTGTAGAGAAGACTGGATTGGCGTTTCCACACACGGCTCATTGCCTTGCTTCGGGCGACATAATGCTGTCGTGCCTTGGTGATAAAGATGGGAATGCGGAGGGGAATGGGTTTCTTCTTCTCGATTCTGATTTCAATGTGAAGGGGCGGTGGGAAAAGCCGGGGCACAGTCCACTGTACGGGTACGATTTTTGGTACCAGCCTCGACACAAGACGATGATCAGCTCTTCTTGGGGAGCTCCCAGCCGCCTTCACGAAAGGCTTCAATCTTCAGCATGTTTCTGATGGGCTGTACGGTCGCCATTTGCATGTCTATAGCTGGCCCGATGGCGAGTTGAAACAGACGCTGGATCTTGGAAATACCGGGCTTCTACCCTTTGGAGGTAAGACGGGAGCTCACTCTTTCGCTCTTCCCTTTCTGTTGCGTTTACTTCATTTCTCTGTTTTTCTATTTCACTCGTCTCGATTGAACTCGTTGCAGATAAGATTCCTGCATGATCCATCTGAAGCGACCGGGTTTGTGGGGTGTGCATTGACCAGCAACATGGTTCGCTTTTTCAAGAATCCAGATGACTCGTGGAGCCATGAGGTAATGTTGTTATGTTTGGCAATCAGTCTCTTTTTTATCGGGTGACGCAGAGATTTAAACCATGTGTTCTGATACCAAATTGAAGTATGTGTTCCATTTCAACTAAAAATCTAAGCTGATAGTTGGATTTATATATTACTCCGTATATTCTTTCTGAATAGCTATGTACTGCAGCTAGCAGTGTCAGTGAAAGCACTGAAAGTGCAGAATTGGATTCTTCCTGAAATGCCTGGGCTCATTACTGATTTCCTGATCTCGTTGGACGATCGCTTCCTCTACTTCGCGAATTGGCTGCACGGCGATATTAGACAGTATAACATCGAGGATCGAGCAAACCCGAAGCTGGCAGGGCAAGTCTGGGTTGGTGGATTGATCCGAAAAGGAAGCTCTGTAGTTGCAGAGGCAGAAGATGGTACAACATACCAGGTTGATGTCCCAGATATCCAGGTATATTATTTGCCCAACAATTGCTGGACTTGACCCTTCATCGGCTTCTGCCTAACGTTTGATCTGATGGGTCGTGATTTGCAGGGAAAGAAGCTGAGAGGAGGACCGCAGATGATACAGCTGAGCCTAGACGGGAAGAGGCTATACGCGACAAACTCGTTGTACAGCACCTGGACAAGCAGTTCTATCCAGATCTGGTGGAGAGAGGCTCCCACATTATACAGATAGATGTGGACACACACAAAGGCGGGCTCTCCATTAACCCTAACTTGTTCGTCGACTTTGGAGATGAGCCGGATGGTCCAGCCTTGGCTCATGAGATGAGGTATCCTGGTGGTGACTGCACTTTCTGATATCTGGATTTAATCAATAAAGCCTTGGAGCCACTAGCCATGGGATATTAGCATTTCATGCATGTTAAGCATGTTTACTTTGATCAAAACACATGTACTCAATCTCTGTCTCATAATTTCTCTAATAACTTCAAATAAATGATAAGGAGGACCTCTCCCTTTACATATATTTTTCACTTCAATTCCTAATAGCCAACGGAGGGTTACTCTTTATAATCACATAAAAAGCCTTGCCAAATTTATATATATTGTGCATGATAGTCTAAAATGTTGTCGTTTTATATTAAGTGCTAACTAATGTATCATGTTTAATAACATTATTTAGTACTATGTTCATAAACGTAAACCTTAATTTAATAAATATTAAACTGGATGTGCATCATATGTATTCTCATTCACTTTATAGTAGGTTCATAATGTCTCTATATGTTTCATAAACAAAAAACTTAATGTGTATAAACAGTACACACTACTGGCACATACATCATGTTTAATAATGTTCATTTTGTATCTATGTTCTATATGATCATAAATCTAAACATTTAATATACATAAACACAAAAGGAAAAAGGGTCAAATAGGCCCTCGAACTTTGGCCAATTATGCTGTGCAATCCGTATGCACCAAGCATGGTGCATACGGATGCAAAAACGACGTCGTTTTAATAAAACGCGCGTCTCCCTTTTTAAAAAAATCATGTTCGAAAAATTCCATATAAAAATAATCCATAATCGATGAACTATAATTCCATAATCGATGAACTATAATTCCATAATCTAATCTACTATGAACTAAAAAATTTCAGAATAATGAACTAAAATTCCAGAATCTATGAACTAAAAGTTCAGAATCGAATGAACTATAATTCCAGAATCGATGAACTATATTCCATAAATCGATGAACTATAATTCCATAATCTATGAACTAAAATCCATAATAATGAACAACATAGCGTTCAGGCCACCTTCCGGCAAAAAAAGTACCAGCAACCGACCCAGATTTGTCGATAATTTAGCCGGTCACTTTTTTTGTCGGAAAATTTCACCGGCCACTTTTTTTTTTTTTTTTTTTTCGGAAAATTCGCCGGAAAGGTGGGTCTGAACCCTAATGACCTGTGATAGCAAGTCATTAATTTGTTTTTTTGGGCTTCATTGCACTTAAATGAATTGTTGAGGGGGTGTAATTGCACCTTTAAAAAGTTTAGGAGCCTAATTGACTTTTAAGCTAAAGTTCGAGGGCCTATTTTGACCCTTTTCCAACACAAAATTATATCTACATCACATCTATTTTCTTTCACTTTGTAGTAGATTCATAATATTCTTTCTATATGTTCATAAAAACAAAGCTTAATATATATAAAATTACATAACATGTGCATCATGCTTATTGCTTAATAACATACTTTCATCCTATATTATGTTCATAATATTTGTTGTATATGAACTAATAGAGACTCATGGTATACGTGGGAAGGGATTAGGCCACACTCTTTAATAACACTTCTTTACCAGCTCTTGATAGAATTTTTTTGCTCCAACCTCCCAACCTTTTGCTTTAACTTAGTCTCAATGAAAGAAAAACCTCTTTTCGATTCCTGCCAATACCCAGGGGAAGACCCAAGT
This sequence comes from Ipomoea purpurea, assembly GCA_009835305.1. Classification (NCBI taxonomy): domain Eukaryota; kingdom Viridiplantae; phylum Streptophyta; class Magnoliopsida; order Solanales; family Convolvulaceae; genus Ipomoea; species Ipomoea purpurea. The sequence goes on from VALG01010839.1 coordinate 35,889, forward strand.
ATCTACCAATGCTATCAGCTTCACTTACCCCAAGGATAGAAGCTACAGCCGTTACCTTCTCGTTTACGATCAAATAATGGATAACTTCAGAAGCAATAAGAACATTATCCGTATTAACCGATCTGGGATGAACGCGCTTTGAGATTCAGAAACAACTTTTTCAAGGGACTCCTTTAGCCGATTAGGCCCCATTTTCGCCAAGACGACGTTGAGCTCGAAGTCTAGGCTTTTCAAGATCAAGAAGTTAGCCATTATGATCGGACTTTATTACTTCCTATTTATACAAACTGTTGCATGTTCAATAAGAGACACCAATCCCACTGCAACCACTCTATCGAGACGTTCCTCCACCAATTAGCAGTTCCTCTACTCTTCTCCCACATTGAAAGGTCTCCCTTTAATCCCAAAGGTAAAAAAGTTGGCAATTTTCCAGCGCATTGTTGAAAACATTAAATAAGAATGAGAAAGGGTGACCTCTTAATTAAAAGTTGGGCTTGTTTTTTGCTTTTAGAGTCAAATTTCTTGAACTGTTCGTGAATTGCCCAAGTCCACGGACAAACTTCCATGATAATGTACTCAATTGAGCATGGCAGGACTGGGACACTCCAGTACCCGTCAAAGCAAGTTTTTGAATCATCATATCAAAATCCATGAAACAGGACTTGTTAATATCTTCGGTTGTGGGGGACTCACCATGACGTCTTTTTTGCTTAAAATCAAGAGACCCGTTCCACATCAGCAGGAATACTTCTTGTACAAGGGAAGAAATACCCGCCTGGTTTCATTTCAATTTAACCACACCTTCCCGCGCTCCATATTAGATCCTGAGATTTTTTTAAGGAGAATTATCATGCCTGATTTTGTGGTTTCGATTTTCCTTTCCAATGGACATAGTCTACTCTTCCCGGCGCGTTCCAGCTACGTCTCTCCAGCTGTGTCCGGTGCCACCATCGGTTACGGCCGGTGGGAATATTACGTCTATATCCGCACGTAACTGGAATGAATTAATTCACTTTTAGATCACCACGACTTTATGAGGATTCTATCACTTTTTGTACACAACTTAAAATTTTCAAATTTTGGTGCTACTTTGTTATTA
>VALG01010841.1:1498-14228 GCA_009835305.1 Ipomoea purpurea
AGAGTTATACATTTCTTGAGGTCCTTCCGAGTTGATAGGATGAAAGTTTTTGCTTGGGAGACTTGTTATAGCGTACTAGAGAACTGTGTGAAGTGCACCATATGTAGTCAATGTTCGTCTTTCAATTTTTAACTGCTCTCGTGAGAGTCAAGAGTTTAATCACCCGCGGGTTGAGTTATACCTTATACTATTAAATTGTGGTTTAATCAACGTTGGGCGTTTCAAGAAGGGATTCCTCGGCTGTTAACTTAATTTAGATTAGGACATTGCAAGGGAAACGAGAGGTCAGAACTCGAAGTAGCGAGGATGCGTATACTTAGGCAGATCATGGTCTAAATTTGAGAAGTGTAAAAGGAGAGTTTCACAGGGTGGTGCAAGAGGTTGAAAGTTTAGGACTATAACGTTGGCAATGTAGATGAAAAGGCTTTCGGTTGCGGGAGACCTCAGATGTATATTATGCGAATCATATATAAAAAAAGAGGAGACAAGACTGGGTATGTGATCTTCATGGTTTCATCAACTAATTTCGTGGTGCGGAATTATGCCCAGGGTTATGGTAGCCTGCGACTGAAGCCCGTGACGGGCATTAGGGCTGAAAAAATTTGGCATGTACATCCTTGGACAATGATGTCCGTAAAAAAAAAAATAAAGCGGTAAGTCATCTTGTGTGCCCAATATGAACATGCGGCCTCACCCTGAAGTGTTCTTTTTGATTAATGCATAATTTTTTCATTGACCCTCATTTTCTTTCCCTCGTCTAGAAGATGAACAACTGCAGGAGAATATTATTTTTTGTCGCAGAGGAAATTAATGTGTTCCGTGTTTTCCAAATCGCATCCTTAATGTCCAATTATGCCTGGGTATAGCAATTGAGTTTGATGGTGTTCGTTTGTCTTATATGTAGTTACTTTTTGAGAGGACTTTAATCATTGAAGAGCCGGAATAGTGCAGGGGCTATCCGACGAAATGGTATCTAGATGTGAAGAATTTTATTTGTTGAGGCACGTGGATATCTTTTATTGTTAATGCGGAGAATAGTCGTGTATGTAGGGCTTAGAAGTTATGCATAGTTTTAGTTTAGCTTTAAGTGTTTAAGTTATTCCCGATCTCAAAAGAGTTTTTTTATATATGCATGGGACTTCTTTTGTATAGGGTCCTTAGAGAGAACTGTAAGATGGCTGTCTTTAGGCTATAGTATAGCGGACTCTTGATGATTAAACTTTTTTTTTCTTACTTTACAGTTAGAGACGGAAACCGAGGGCAGGTTTCTTCGATTGTCGCTTATAATGTATTCATTTATAGTGATCGTGTGTCCAGCGATTGCACGAAAATTTTGACATTTTATAGGCGAGCTTACAGAATCACAAGGTTTAGTGTCGGTAGCGATGCTGGATTTTATTATTATTTATGGTTCAAAATCTTCTGAGGACGATTAGTGTTAATTCAATTCATAGATAGAACTAATAATTCGATAATATAATTTTAATGTTAACGTAAGCCTTACTGGGTCGGCTTGAATGCTAATAGGTGGTTGCACGAGGTGTGTGTGTAGGATATTGCGTGAGTATCATGATCCACGAAATAAACGATTTTAATTTTGTTCCGTATTCTGCACCGTGTGATGACCACTGCACAATCATAAATAGGGTTTTTATCCGGTAAGGCTATGCACGATGCGAGTATATTTATTAATTTTAACTTATATGAGGAGGGCGGATATATTAGTGTTTGATGCCTATAAAAGCGGTATTAACTGTGTAATATTGGCTGTATAGGGTACTATTATATATCCTGTATGGAAGGTAAATATTTCATATAATAATATATATTAGTTTGCTCCGGCTATATAAATATAATTTTATGACATGTAGTATAAGTTGATTCATGTGCGGTAGATCAGTACATTATGTGGGGGGCGCTAGAGTGCCGTATTCACTGGAACAAGATAATTTTGTTAGTAGTTTTGAAATATAAATAAATTTAGTAGATAAAGAATTATCTAAATAATATGAAAGTACAAGTGAGTTAAATAAAGATATCAATATAAATGAGAGGGTTGGATGACCCGGAGGGTATATTTATATATGGCCGGAAAGTTTATTATTATGATGTCGAGTTAGTGGGTATCCGTAAGGTTGTAGCCGGATATAAAGTATTATATATATATGCGGGATTAGTGCGGAATATATATCTTTATCTTCGAACTAATCGTAAATCCGTAAATAACGAGAGGTAAGGAAACGTAGTATAGTAGGATTATGTAGAAGTACGATTATGTATTATATAGTGTTTCCGAAATTACTTTATTTTGTTATTCTAGGTAACTCATTCTGGGTTTTTATAATACTCACCAATACTCGTTAACCGCAATATCATTTTGATGTTCCCTTGCGTGAACCACTTTTCTTTTTATGTTGTTTATATTCTTTTTTTTTTTTTTTTTTTTTCCGCCTAATCTCGCTATCTCTAATGTTGATTAGATCACATGTGTTTTCCCAAGAGTGCAACATGTGCTTTTATTATTCCGAAATATATCTTCGCAACTATTGCGGATATACCTGTCTCTACGTTTGGCAAGTACCCTGCATATTTATAATTTGTCGCTTTTTTTTAAAATGAGCATAAGATATGTATTTGGTGCGATACAACTCGCACGCGTGTAATTGATTATGTCTGTAAAGTGCAATATATAGAATTATTTGTAATGATATATATCACGTGTGCACTCTCTCTAGTTAGCAACCAATCAACTAGTTATTAACTAGCAAACTTGTGATTTAAGATATTGTATTCCGCATGCTCGTTTATTTGGTACTTTAACTCCCGCTGATATACCTTTGTGGCTTGAATTTTTATGCACAGGCTAAATCTGGCTAAATTAATAGCTTAATGTTTACGTGGATACGTCATGCGTGCTAAACTTTGAAGAATTATTATTGTATCGGCCTCTGGTACTACTTTGTGTCATAAATTATCGCCGCATAAGCAGTGTGCTTCGTTTTCTAATATCTCGCGAATCTCTATATGGGAAGTGAGCTGCGTATCTCGTGTTTCATATAACCCGCTTGTATGAAGTAAGATAGTATTTACAGCAACTTTGGGGGAAGCCTTACTTGTTTGTTCTAGTACATAAGTATTATCCCACCGCAACTTGGAGTGCCGGCTCTCGTTTTTTCCTCTGCGATAATATCAGTTAAAAATAAACCGAAATTAATCTCACCTGATTTATTGAGTTGCCCGTACCACCTTCTATTATTGAAACTCTTTGTGAGATTGGTAGTGGCTTTCCGACGCCAACTATCTTGTTCATTTTCGTTCTACAGAGCTACACACCTTCATGTGGGCGCCCTCCGACTCGCTCGAGCTTGAGAACGGGTTTCTCGCAAAAAATCTTGGTGAGCCCCATACTCATAGGTTATTCCCGCAACTAATTTTTGGTCTCGCACGCCAATATTTACGTGCGAAGTTGCGCCGCCCTTATCTGTCCCTTTTATATATACCTTCAGATATAAGATACCTGTCAAATCTATCAGTCCGCAACCATTTATGCTTTAGCTTAGATTTAAATAAAATAAGACTCTGCTTTTTCAGTGCTCGCTCTATCTTTTTGCCGTCAATGTTCGCTATAATTAGAATATGAAAACTATCAGTGATAGTTTACCGTAATGTTGCGTCTCTTTTTTTATTGATTGATGTGACCTATTCTCTTAGGGTTCCCCTTATGATATAAGTGATAATATTCCTGCCATAATCCTTTTTTAGAGAGACTTTCACACCTTGTATACTAATTTGCTCTTAATATATAGTCCCGCTGCTACCTTTACTATTGGTGATAACAACTCTCGGTAGTAACATAACTTATTATTGAAATATTTTCTCTCCCGCAACAATTTTTAATTTTCCAATCCATTTATTCCGCAACCTGTGCCATTGTGTGTCTAGACATCGCATAATTTCTGACGCATTTTTCCCGCAACTTTTTTTTATTTTAGTATATTGCATACGCCGAGTCATTTTTTTATTTGGGTAGTGGCCGCCCCCAGTTATCTAGATCATTCATTTCTCTTTTTGTATTAATTCAGTCCCGAGTAGTAATATTAGATTATAACTTGTTTGAGTCCCCATTATATACTCTTTTTTTATTGTGTGCCTGATATAGAACCTCCGTTTAGATTAATTAGCAATATAGAGGGCTGATATTTTTACCTAATATTCATTCTTCATTTATATTGATGATGTACGCAATCTTAATTATCTGAGATCATCTTTCTGTTTTTCATTTTTAATTTACTTACTATTTTTCCTACGATATAGCCTGATGTGTGCTATCTCATCGATGATGGATAATATTTACTTTCAGTGTGAAACTTTTATTTCCTTTCTATTTTTTAAGTTTCTCACTCTAATTCTCAATTAAAGGAAAAAAAACCTTTGGACTTCTAACTATTGCAACATGTGTACTGGGGCTCAAGCCATTATGTTTACTGGAAATTATTGGGCACGCCTTCTGTAGGTCTTATCCGTTTTTCAACCATTTGAGGTGTGCGCGGATCAAATGCCATCCCAAGTGCATTTACGAAATGGAGGCCTCGTTATCTTCCGCCACTCCTCTCCCGCCAACCTGGACCCCACCCCTTTTTTTTTTATTTTAAGAAATTTGTCCATTTTAACAAAAAATAGATATTATTTTAAGTAATCAGTTAGTTTTCCAAACTGTAAAAACTAAAAAACATATTTTGGGGTTAATCTTTCACACCCCACATAATAATAAATAATAATAAATAATAAAAGAATAAGAAGACAAGCTAAGGTTTTCTTAAATAAGAAGATTTTTGACTTCTTAAATATTGCAATGTTTGATGGGCACAATTAGTGTTTTGTAGCGTCTTATATAGAGGAGCTCAAAGCAAATCTTTCCAAAATTTTAGTGTGATTAAAATGATCTAAATCATTTACAAAAGGAAGCCGTGGATCCCCTTTGTCTTTTTTTTTTTTTTTTTTTTGTTTTTGTTATTTTAATTTTATTTTGTATATAGTTTTGGTTTGGTTTTTATTTTTTATTATTATTATTATTATTATTTTTATGCTTATTATTGTGTTGTTGTTGTTGTTGTTGTTGTTGTTGTTGTTGGTTGTTATCGCACTAATAAATTTAAAATTAAAAAATAAATAAAAGCCTAAGATAGGTTTCTTAATAAGAGGAATTTTGACCCTCGTTGACTTCAATAGTTGAGAAAGTTTATTGTAACATGGTCAATCTTTAGAATATATTTTGTAAATTATTGATGAGGAATGTTATTTTTGAAATCAAGTAGATCCCCATTTTATTATATTTGAGTCAGTTTTGGTCTACGAAGTTGGTGGTCCAAGTATCATATTGCAACCATGTACAGTCTGGAAATCATATTTTGATTTTAGATGTTAAACGGAGATTATCAGCTTATAGACAATTATGTTGCGGAGAAATACTAGACCATGCTAGGAGGAAGTTGGAGAAAACGCTGGTAAAGGCTAAGTAAGTGATCGCTAAGTTCAAACTCTCAAGGGTGACAGTAAAATTTTGGGGGTAATTCGATCCAGATTTTTAAGAGTTTTAAGGACTTTTATGACTTCCAAAGTTTGGGGGTTTCAATTAGACCCTTTTAAAGACTTTAAAAGTCGTACCGGTATTCATTCAGACTTTAACGTCTTTAAAAGTTAATAGGTATTCGTTTCAACCCCTTTTATAGAAGTTGTAAGTCTAGCTGGTATTAAATATTTTCCACTTTACAGACTCTTATCAGAATAGGATTTCTGTGGACTTTTTATTCCTTAATTAAATAAGAATGAAATCCGCCCTCCCACCCAAACTTTTCATTCTCATCTATAGACTTTTATCTCTATCTCACAGATAATTTTTCTAATTTCTACAAATTTACGGTACGTTTAAATGTTATCGAAACTCTATTTATATATATATATAATCATATATATATATATATATATAATATATATATATAGACTGCTACTATGGGATATATTCATGAATTTTATTTTAATTTGTGGGCTGGGACGAACATGCTGTGAACAGCAACAGTAAAAATCTGCTGGAACAGCGCAGCTTGCTGTTCGCAGCAAATTTAATCTGCTTAAATCTGCTGATGTTCGCAATAGATTTTTAGTATGCTTAAATCTTGTTGTTTCCATTAGAAATCTTCTATAAATTTTTGTTGCAACCAATAGAATTAATATACTCAAATTTTAACAAATTCGTTTTATATAATTAACATAATTTTATGTTATTGTATGTTCATTAATTATTAATATATATATTTGTGTTAAGTTGATTTTTTTGAGAGATTCATATTTATTTTATAAAAATATATTTTTGTAAGAAAATTATAAATAATGTATTAATAAAAGTTATGAAATGTTTGTAAGGGTGTATTCAATTTAGAGTTTTAATGACTTTTGTAGACTTTTTAATATGAACAAGTTTTTAAAAGTCTATAAATGTTTGTCCTATGCATTTTTAAAGACTCTTACAAAGTTGATAAAAGTTTAAAAGATTCTATGAAAGTCTACAAAATATCTACAAAAATCATTTAAAATCCATCACTTTAAAAGTCTTTGAAACTCTTTAAAAGTCTTGATTGAATACACCCCCCTTAAGCTTGCTTTGGAGACTAGCTTGGACCGTATGAGAGACTAGCTTGACCGTATGAGAGACTAGCTTGACCGTATGAGAGACTAGCTTGGACCGTATGGGAGACTAGCTTGACCGTATGGGAGACTAGCTCAATGTAAGAACCGTTGGGAGACTAGCAGACCGTATGAGGGAGACTAGCTAAATGGAGAGACTAGCTCAAGTATACAAAACGTATAGAGACTGCTTAAGGGAGAGCTGAGCTGCAAGTATACGGTTTTTGTATATTGGGAGATAGTTCTCTTAGCTAGTCTCTTATACGGGTTTGTATACTTGGAGGCTGTCTCTCCTTTGTAGTCTCCCATAGGTTCGTAGCTAGTCTCCCTAGCGGTTGTTACATTGGCATCTGCCATACGGTCAAGGCTAGTCTCCATACGGTCCAAGGTTTTTATAGTACTCTCATAGGTCAAGCTAGTGCTCTCATACGGTCAAGCTATGTCTCGCAAAGGCAGCTTAAGGGAGGTGTATTCAATCAGACTTTTAAAGAGTTTAAGGACTTTTAAAGTGTGGATTTTAAATGATTTTTTGTAGATATTTTGTAGACTTTCATAGAATTTTTAAACTTTTAATCATTTGTAGAGTTTAAAATGCATAGGAAACATTTATAGATTTTTTTTTTTAAAAACTTGTTCATATTAAAAGTCTACAAAAGCATTACACTCTAATTGAATAGCACCTTAAAAATTTCATACTTTTATTAATAATTATATCGTATCATTTTCTTAAAAATATATTTTATAAATAATATGAACTCTCTCAAAAGTCAACTTAACCAATATATACTTAATAATTAATGACATCAATAAACCATAAAATTATGTTAATTATATAAAACGAATTTGTTAAAATTTGAGTATATTAATTCTATTGGTTGAACAATTTTAGAGTTTCTATGGGAAACAGATTTACTATAAAATCTATTGCGAACTAGGAGATTTAGCAGATTAAATTTGTGCGAACAGCAAGCTTGCAGCTGTTTCGAGCAGATTATTTACTGTTGGGCTGTTCAGCAGCATGTTGTCGCAGCAGGCAATTAAAAATAATTGCATAATATATATATATACTATAATTATATATATTAATATTATAGTCTAGTATATATATATATAACATAAATATATAAAGTAGAGTTATGAACAGTTTGCAACGTACGCGTAAAGTTTTTTGGTAGAAATTGTGAAAAATTTATCTGTTGAGATAGAGATAAAGTCTATGAGAGAATGAAAGTTTGGGGTTGGAGGGTCGGATTTCTCTATTTATATTAATGATAAAAAGTAACAGCAATCCTATTCTGCATATGAGTCTGTGAAAGTTGATATATTTGATCGCCAACAGTAGACTTTTAAGACTCTATAAAGTCTGAAACGAATACATTATACTTTTAAACTTTGAAAGTCGAATCGAATACCGGTAGAACTTTTAAGAGTCTTTAAGTCTAAATTGAATACCCAACTTTGGAGTCTTAAAGTCTTAAAACTCTTTAAGTCTGGATCAATACACCCGCCTAGAATTTACTTCACTTGGATTTGAACTAGGGATCACCGTTGACTTAGCTTACATGCGTTTCTTCAACTCCTCTAGCATGGTTCTTGTGATTTTCCGCAACATAATTGTCTTAAGCTATAATCCCGCTTAACATCTAAAATCAAAATATGATTTTCCAGACTTGTACATGGGTTTGCATGATATTGGTGCACCATACTTCGTAGACCAAAACTTGACTCAAATATAATAAAATTGGGGACTACTTTGATTTTTTAAATAATTGGCCTCCCATCAAAATTTACATATATTCGTATAGATTGAGCCGCCCTGTTAATACTAAACTATTATCCAACGCTATTGAAGTAACGAGTCAAAAGATCTTATTTAAGAAAACTTTCTTAGTGGCTTTTTATTTTAGTTTTTTTTTTTTTTAATTTTTAAATTTATTAGGGGATAACAAACCACAACAACAACACACACAACAACACAACAATAATATAATAGTAAATATAATAATATATATAATAATAAATACAAACAAATATATACCAAATAAAATTAAAATTACAAAACAAAAAAAAAAAAAAAAAAAGACAAAGGGGAGCCACCGGGCTTTCTTTTGTAATGTTTGAGTCTTTTATCCACTGAAATTTTGAAAAGATTTGCTTTGAGCTCCTCTATAATACAGAGGTACAAACTAATTTGTTAGCACATCACATGGCACGTATTAAGAAGTCAAAAATGTTATTATTTGAAACCTTAGCTTTGTCTTTATTTTTGTTTATATTTATTTATTATTTATTATTAGTGTGGTTGGGAAGATTACCAAAGTGTTGTGTTGTTTTAGTTTTTTAGGAGCCAGTTTGGAAGACTATACGAGTTATTAAATAATTTTTGATGTTTTTTGTTAATGAAAATTTGTTTAAATTAAAAAAAAGGGGGGGCAGATAGGGTCGATTTGTAATGATGTGTATTCTTGATCCCACCCATTGAAATGTTTGAAAGAAAGCGTCATCTATTTATAAACATAATTGCTTGCCCATCCAATGTGGGCAGTATTGAGAAGTCAAAGTTTTTTTTTTTTTTGAGAGTAAAGGAAATTAAAAGAAGGAATATTTCAATAATTATTTACATCATCAATAAGTAATGATTTTTAAAAAATAGTAGGTAAATTAAATGAAAGAAAATATTTCAATATAAATTCTAATCTCAATTAATGGAATGGATATTAGGTAAATATCACTGCTTATATATTTCTACATTGACTATTTGGTAGAAAATAAAAAATAATTGATGAAAAGTTTAATCTAATTATACTAATTGATGAAAATAGATAAAGAATGAATGTTAATAACTGAGTACAATAAATGATCCATAATTTTAATAAAATAAAAAAATAATGGTCAGATTTTTGCTTTTAATAAAAATGGTTGGAAATTAAAATTGGAGGAAAATTTTCAATAATAATATTCTACATTATCAATAGTAAATGCATATTTTAAACAATAGTAAAGGTAAATTAAAAATGGAATCGGAAATATTTAATAATAATATATACATCATCAATTAAAAATGAAGAAAATTAGGTAAATATCACTGCATTTGATATTTAATTGACTATTGATGGAGAAAAAAAAAATTTGCTGAAAATGAATGTTTTTTTTTAAAGCGCAAGCTGAAATGAATCTGATATACTAATTGATGAATATTACAAAGGATACTAATTGAGTGATATTCTTACCATCTCATATATTTTCAGTAACCGTCCTGATGGATGAGGTGTTAGCTTTAGCCGAAGATGAACACGATTGTGTTGTCACTACAATGTCGTCTACAAGAAGGTTTTCCAATATATGTAAAATATAATCGGTGAATATTAAGTTTTTTTTTTTTTTTATGGAAAAGCTATATATCTGACAAAATATAGTATATCTTCCATAACAAATGAATAAGGATAAATTTCCTTTTATTAACTGAGTTATTAGGAACGAGCCAATTTGATAATTTATGAAAATTTAACCAATGATTAATAAAATCTTCAAAGTTATAGCGCATGCGTACATCTAGACTTAGGCTTATTCAATTTGAGCAATTATTTGGCTAATCAGCAATAATAACCAAAATATATAACGATCCAAATCATATCTTTAATTGCATATATACTATGATGTTTAATTTAAATAATTAATATATCGATTCATATATTTTAATATATTAAACAAATCATTCGCGTGCATTGTAGAGTGAAATAGTAGCTATTCTTTTTAAAAGGCCAGCAAATTTAAAATGTTTGCAAGTATAACATGATTCCTATATATATAAGCCATATGGTCTTGGTGGAAAATTAATGTTGATTATACACATTTAATTTTACAAGAAATAATAACATATTGTTATATAATACAATGAATTATACAATATAATTAAATATAATAATGATATCAATTTCAACTAAGTTTTGATATACATACATACATATATATATAATTATATAGTTCTATCTAATATAGTATATTATATCATATATATATATATATATATATATATATATTTATTTATTTAAATTTATTTATTTAGTTTTTATTTATTTAATTTATTTATATATATCAATTTCTATAAACATATATTCGGTGTGCAATACGATGCGTCCACATAATTGTATGGTCTGAATATCAAATACATTTTTAATATATTAAAAATATATTATTATTATATTGAAAGTACTTTACATACATATATAATGTACCCTTAAGTATATTTAAAATATACTTTTTAGTGCATGCAACACTAAAGTTCATAAGTTTAAAATTAATATATGGCATAGCTAGGCGGTCTAATATTTATGATTGTTGATGTGCATATTGAGGACTACGGAGACAAATTAAAGATGCGTTATTCGTGGATTCATCGGATACTATCTAACAACACTCTCCAACTTAATTGACGTGAAGTAGGCTTAGTAACATTAAAATTATATTATCGAATTATTAGTTCTATCTTTTATTGATTACACACTTAATTCGATAGTATTTGAAAAAAAAAAAAATCAATGTTCGAACTAAGATTGTGATTTTAGTCTTTAAATGTCAAATTTTTCGTGCATCGCACGGGACAAATACTAGTTGTATAATAAAGCACAATGAAAGAAACTGTATTACTGTAAATAAGAAAAAAGTTTATCATCAAATTATACTTTGAAAAAATAATAGGACCCTATACTAAAAGAATTATATTAAAAAACTTTTGATCTACTACTTTTAAACACTAAAGCTAAACTAAAACTATGCATACTTCTAATACATAAACTATCTATTACAATAAAATCATCTTCAAATAAATTCTTCACATCTGATATGCCATTGCTTCTAGGTGTGATATTTTTTCAGTAACCTGAAAAAATGTATTAAAAAACAAAGGAAACACAAACTAATTGCAAGCAATATTGACATTAAGGATGCGTTTGGAAACACGGAAAATAACTTTCGAAAAATATTTTCTGAGTTTTCAGTGTTTCGTAAGAGGGAAGAAAATGAGGTCAATGAAAAATGATGCATTAATCAAAAGAAAATATGTATGTCTTGGGGAAAAATGACTTCCGCTTTTTTTTTTTTTTAGGGAAGTCATTTTCCAAGGGATGTACATGCAAATTTTTTCAGCCCTAATTTTGTACGGGCTTTTGTGAGTCGGCCTACCAAACCCGGGCAAATTACACAATTGTGTGGACCATGAGTATCAGCTAGATTTTTAATATGAGTTAATATCATCTGAGGTCCTCCGAGTATAGTGGTTTTGCCACGTTTAGTCCTAAACTTTCAAATTGACCATCTGTGGTCCTTCAACTTTCAAATTTAACCATTCGTGGTCCAAGTTAACCACCTATGGTCCTTCAGTTTCGAAATTTAATCAGCCGTGGTCCTCTTGAAAGGCATGGTTGGTTAAAATTTAATAGTTAGAGGACAGGGGGGGGGGGGGGGGGGGGGGGGGGGGGGGGTGGTTAACTTGGACGGACGATGGTTAACTTTGAAGTCGAAGACTCGATGGTCCCTTTGAAGTTTAGGCTAAAGTGGGAAAATCATTATACCTCGGAGGAGCCCTCCGATGGTATTGAACGTCTTTTAATATATTACAAAGTACTTTATTTTTACTATTGAAGATATATTATTTTTGTACTAATGTACAATTATATAAATATGTACCTTAATATATAAAAATGTATTTTCAAAAAGTAGCTTACATACAGGAAATAATGTACAATTACCCCTATTTTAAATATATTTGTGTGGCAGGAATCGCCTTCCCTCTGTTTGTTAGCTGTGCTGAGCGCCGGCCTTTGGGTTAGTGGGATGGCCCAAATCATGGTTTTGCTGGTAATAGTATATCAGATTTGATTTTTTGGGGCTATTAATCTGTTAGATGTTGATTCTCTGCCTAAGTTTTCTAATGGTTGTTGGGGTGTGTGGAATAGCAGAGAATGATATGTGTGGAGGGTGTGGTTTTTGATATGAGATGTGATGTGCATATCGGGAACTATGGCGTTCTTGGAAAGTTGGAGGATGCGAA
>VALG01010844.1:0-16577 GCA_009835305.1 Ipomoea purpurea
TCCCTGTGCCCAAGGATTTTGTAGGGGAACGTGATTCACTTCAAAACTTATGTATGTAATGATAACCTTGCAATTGTAAGTTAGTTAGTATTCTATTGGATATACATTCGATATGTATATATATATCTGTACCTATATATATATATAAAGATTATTTTAGGTGAGCATAATATATTTATTTTTATTTTTGTTATTATGGTTATGTAGCATATAATGAAATAAGTTTTGTTCTCAGTACAAGATTTTAGTTTTGTTTGAATAGCTATGACCCTATTGGTAGCATGATGTACGTAGGTCGTTGCGATATACTTTATGCTCGACCTTGATGAAGTCCAACGAGGTGCAATATCGCCTCCATTAAGGCTCGGAAATCCCGATGACTCCGCCAGCTTTGAGGAGAGTCACTTCACCGCTTCGACCACAAGGTGCTGTTGCTAAGAAGTTTATTAATATTTTAAAATAATGTAATGGTATATGTATGATACGCATTATCTTATTTTATTTTGTATTTTAATTTTTATAATTTAGTAAAATATCACGAACAAATGTTAAAGCTATATTAGGACTGTCGTGGATAGAAAGATAACCGTAATCTGAGGAAAAGGACCGTTAATTGGAAGAAATTGAAAGTCAAGGGATGTAAAGTGTCTAAATTAAAAGTCGGGACTAATTTTGAAAAATTAATATAGTCCGGAGGACAATTGTTGGAATTAACCATTGTGAATTGTCTTCCGTTGATATTACAAAGAGTTTTTGCACTTTTAGTCCCACGACTATAGTGGCACTGCAGAATTGATCCACGACTTTTGAACCTTGCAATTTTAGTCCACGATATTGATTTTTTGCAAAAATGGTCCTTTCCGGCCACTTTTCCGTCAAAATTTCACCGAAAAAAAAAATCTATATTTTTAGCCGGGTAAAAATTGACATTTTACTTATCTCAAAAAATTAAAAGAAAAAAATGATATTTGACTCATACAATATTACTGGGCTACATACTACTGCCCCAGGCGGCGGAGTCATGTACCACTCCAATGCTGCTGCCGGATAACCCAACTATCCGGGAACGCCACGGCCGCTCCGCCGCTTACTGACAGCCTGCCTGCTCCAGGAACTCCGCCGCCTGGGGCAGTAGTAGTAGCCTAGTAATATTGTATGTAGTCAAATATCAATTTTTTCTTTTAATTTTTTGAGATAAGTAAAATGTCAATTTTAACCTGGTTAAAAATGGAGAATTTTTTTTCCGGTGAAATTTTGACGGAAAAGTGGCCGGAAGGACCATTTTTGCAAAAAAATCAATGGTCGTGGAACTAAAATTGCAAGGTTCAAAAAGTCGTGGATCAAATTTCTGCTAGTGCCACTATATGTCGTGGGACTAAAAGTGCAAAAAAAACTCATATCTAATATCTATTGCTCTATAACCATTATTGCAATGCATCTTTTTTTTTTTTTTGTTTAGTCTTCTTTTTCTTTTTTGCAGGTAAATTGAAGGAAAATTAGCACACCAACACTATCTATCCACAAGTGGTTCTATATTTAGACCACTAATGATAGATACACTATGGAATCTATGAAAAACTCTATCCATTGTGGGAACGTAGATTGGTGCGTGATATTAAGAGTAGATTGTTCAATTAATTGAGCAATTAATTGTTCAGGTTACTACTCTTTATTTTGTAATGCTAATTGTTAGATAGTTTACTAATCTAAAAGAACTCGACTAATTCTCTCCCTGAAACCTAGGGTTTCTAAAATTTCCTCCCTGAGATCCTAGGGTTTTTGGCCTTTACTGCATGCGATCGGAACAACCAACTGAAACTGATGTTTTGCTCGATGGATGTCCAAGAGATAATTGCGCACACCGCAGACATCACGCTAGAGGATGAAGAACAGGGAATCCGGTTTGAAGATGAAGCTCTCGGCGACTAAGCCCTGCCGGCGTCGAAGCAGACTTGGACCATTGTTCCGTTTTTTTAACGGACCGAATCCTTAAGAATGAGGTGATAAAGCGTGTTAAATGGCTTCGGCTTGGAAACCATCATGGGTATTGAGATAACGGATGTGCAACCGAATCTATTTCTTGTTCACCTTCTTCGATGAACCGGATATGAGACGTGTTCTGGATGAGGGACCTTGGGCGTTTGAGAATGCGACACTACTCTGCCAAGTCCTAAACGATGGAGAAGATCCATTGCAGGTTAGTCTAAATTCTGTTGACCTATGGGTTCAAGTTTCGGATATCCCCCCGGGATACCGCACGGTGAAGGTTTTGGAGAGGATCAGAGACTATGCCGGTGTCTTTTTTATGGTACGATGAACGCAACTTTGAGAGGCAGTGGAACATCCTTCTACAGAATTAGAATCACTCATGACGTCTCTAATCCTTAAAGCGGCGAATGAAGATGATTTTAAGGGATGGATCGTGGACATGGATTAACTTTAAGTATGAACGCCTCCACATGTTTTGCTTTTTTTTTGGTGGGAGAATGGGGCACACAGATAAGTTTTGCTTGCAAGCTCGCCGTTCGTCATTGAAGCCGGAACAATACCCATTTGGCGTGTCTATGAGGGCGGGGGGTTCTAGGCAAGCGAAGTTGTTGGGGGAAAAATGGTTTCATTTGGGGCAGGAAAGGGCGGCGTGAAATTGGCCATGGGGGTGAGGGCAGGAGTTCAGATAGTGGGGGTCGGGAGTAGAGGGGATGTGCAGACTCGGGTGAGAGGGTGGCGGTTTCTGGGATGGAATCGGGGGTTGATGGTGTGGGTGGTGGCGTTGAGGGAGTAGTTGGAGAGGGGGAGGATGTTCAGGTGGATCCGAAAAGACGAAGGACAGATGGCGGGGAGGTGAGTGCTTTGAATGGGAATATGGTTGTTGATTCTGACTCTTTGTTTATGGTGGGACCTGTGGATCAGGTCCGCCAATCCCAATGAGTACCTTAAGTTGGAACTGTCGTGGCTTGGGTAATCCACAGACAGTTCGCGAGATTGAGGACATGGTGTCCTGTAAGAAACCCGACTTTGTATTTCTGATGGAAACCAAGGTTAGCCGAGATCATGCTGAACGACTTCGGATTAAGCTTGGTTTTGATGGTCTCTTTTGTATTGACAGTTCTGGATTGAGTGGTGTTTGGCTCTATTGTGGAGAGCGAATAATACGGCAAGACTGATGAGTTATTCCACAAACTATGTGGATGTTGAAGTGAGTATACCGGGATTTGATAAATGGAGAATGAAGGGATTTTATGGCTTTTCACAGAGGGGTCAACGGAGAGACTCTTGGGACCTTATTCGTACTTTAGCTAGCAGATCAGATCTACCGTGGGTAATGATTGGTGACTTTAATGACTTATTATTTCAATCTGAGAAGCGAGGTGGAAACCCCCATCCTGAGAGTTTACTACATGGTTTTGGTGAGACTATAGAGGATTGTGGTTTAGCGCAGATGCCAATGACTGCATATCCGTTTACTTGGGAAAAAGGGAAAGGCACACCAAATTGGATCGAGGAAAGGTTAGATAAAGTTTTGGCTAACCAGAGTTGGCGTGAGAACGTGCTAGATGCTAGTGTGCAGAATATATTAACCTGAAAGTCGGATCATTCTGCTCTTTTCCTTGGGATTCTGAATCTTTGGGAAAGGAGGGGTGGTTTGAAAAGTGGGTTTCGTTTTGAAATGGAATGGCTGCATGACGAAGGATGTAGAGATGTGGTGGAAAAGTCATGGAATGAAGGTGGAGGAAGGAATTTGCAGGAATGTATTTCTCTTTGTGGAAATCGGTTAGCGCGCTGGGGAGGAGATCGATTTCATAAGTTTGGTGAACGAATAAGGAACTTACGGAAGGAGCAGTTACGTCTAAGGGGGTGTAATGAACCAACCTCATTGGCTGAATTTCAACGACTAGAGGAGTGTCTGAGTCGTATTGAAGCCCAGGAAGATGCATACTGGAGGCAGAGGGCCAAACAACATTGGCTTAAGAATGCGGATGCAAACACGGAATTTTACACAGGTATGCATCTCATCGCATGAAAAAGAATACTATTGTTAAAATTATGAATGATAGTGGGATTGGGTTGAGGGAGAAGCCATGAGGAATATTATCTTGAACTATTATCAGAATATTTTTAGCTCCGGTTCTCCAAATGATAATGGAGAGTTCTTTGGAAATATAGGCTCTCGAGTAACACAGGTACAGAATGAGTCGCTCTTGCGACCCTTTGATGCTATTGAGGTAAAGAATGCTCTATTTTCTATGTTTCCTGACAAAGCACCAGGACTGGATGAAATGAATCTGGGGTTCTACCAGCATTTCTGGGATGTAGTGGGTGGTGATGTGTCGACCTATATTGTGAATTGTCTTAATACTCGCTCATTTCCTGCTAGCCTAAATGATACGAATATAATCTTGATCCCCAAGAAGAAAACCCCTGAGGTGGTCTCAGATTATAGACCGATTGCGTTGAGTAATGTGATATACAGGATTATGGCTAAGGTCATAGCTGCCAGAATGAAGCCACTCATGGGGGATATTATATCTGACACCCAAAGCGCTTTTATATCTGACAGGTTAATAACAGATAAATTTTTGATTGCTGCCGAAGTTGGTCATTTTTTGAACAGAAAGCAATGTGGAATCACAAGATGGGGGGCTTTGAAACTGGATATGGCGAAAGCCTATGATCGGATGGAAATGACCCTTCTTACGTAGTATGATGCTAGCTTTGGGATTTGATGAAAGGTGGGTGGAGTTAATAATGTTATGTGTAACCTCAGTCTCATATAGTATACTGGTTGGTGGGACACGAAGTGAGCAGATCAGTCCAACTCGCGGTTTGAGGCAGGGTGATCCTCTGTCACCCTATCTCTTTATTATTTGTGCTGTGGGACTTTCATTGCTGTTACAATAGGCACAGAAAAGGGGAGAGCTACATGGTTGCAGAGTAGCTAGATGAGCCCCCCTATATCCCATTTATTCTTTGCAGATGACAGTTTACTCTTCTTTAGAGCAACTGCGCAGGAGGCTGGAGTGGTAAAACAGTGTTTATCAGTGTATGAGGAAATGTCTGGGCAGCAGTGAACTACTATAAATCAAGTATTTGCTATATTAAGAATACACGAGATGAGGACAGGGAGGAGGTTGCCAGTATCTTGGGAGTTGTGCAGGCTCCAAATTTTTGGGAAGTATCTAGGCTTCCATCATTTGTGGGCAGAAATAGGAAAGCAGTTTTTTTATACATTGATGACAAGGTTAGACAAAGAATTGGGTCATGGAATAAGAAGTTGCTATCACAGACAGGTACGGAGGTCTTGTTGAAAAGTGTGGCACAATCTATGCCCACCTTTTCTATGAGTGTCTTTTTATTACCTATGAATATTTGCACAGCTATTGAGTGAACTATGAATCGTTACTGGTGGAGATCTAAAGATGACCAGGGCATCCATTGGAAAGCATGGGATAAATTATGTATCCCTAAGAAATATGGGGGTTTAGGCTTTAAGGAATTGCATGCCTTTAATTTAGCTATGTTGGGGAAACAGGTCTGGCGTTTACTCACGAAACCTGAGTCGTTGGTATCAAGAGTATTTAAAGTCAGGTATTATCCTAAAGGGTCATTCTTTGATGCTTGTATAGGGAATAACCCAAGTTTCTGTTGGTGTAGTATCATGGCTGCAAAGGAACTAATTTGTGGAGGAGTAAGGCGCAGGATTGGGAATGGAAGGGCAACTCTGATATGAGATCATCCTTGGCTTCAAGATGAGAATAATGCGAAAATAATTACTGAAAAACCACCACAGTTGGCGCAGGCAACAATTATGGGCTTAATGGATCAGGAAACGGGGTCAAGGGATCATGACATTTTAACTGATATTTTTATTCCAGAGGATGTGACACGAATATTGAAAATACCTGTGTCACCGGATTATGAGGATATGTGGTATTGGTATGGTGACATAACATGTGAATATTCGGTTAAAAGTGGTTACAGACAAATAGTGGGGAGTTATGTTCAAACAACAGGGATGTTTGATAAATGGTCCAAATTATGGAAGCTCAAAATACCCCCAAGGTGGAAAACATTTTTATGGAGAGCCTTGAATAATATATTACCCACTACAAGGAACCGGATTATAAAGATGGAGATTGATCCAACATGTGCTATGTGTGGGATCATGCATGAGGATACTATGCACTCTTTGGTAAGATGTGATTATACAATGAACATTTGGGCACAATCTCACCTTCCAATCCCCAATAGTGTCACATATATTTTTCATGTTTGGTTTAATGAAATATTAAATATTCTAGATGATGATAGAATTATTTATGCAGTGGGCCTATTATATTAAGGAATAATGGTCAAATAGGCCATCGAACTGCACACAATAATTCAATTAGGCCACTGAACCTAAAAAAACAACAATTGAGTCCCTAAACTAACCATTTTCATGCAATTAAGTCAATTTACAGGTTTTACAAGTTAGTAACAGGTCACCTAAATTTTAAAATATAGTTTTTAAATTATTATTTAAATCAATAATTTAAAAATTAAAATTAAAAAAAAAAAAAAAAAAAAAAGTTAACCGTCTCCGCCAGAGACAGTTTCTTCGTCTCCGGCCATGGAGACGAAGAAACTCTTCGTCCCCAGCCAGAGACGAAGAGAATGGCCGGAGACGAAGAGACTCTTCGTCTCCATGGCCGGAGAGAAGAGACTCTCCGTCTCCGGCCATGGAGACGAAGAGTTTCTTCGTCTCCGGTCATGGAACGAGGAGACGAAGAACTTCTTCGTCTCCATGGCCGGAGACGAAGAAACTCTTCGTCTCCGCAGAGCGAAGAAAGTTTTTTTTTTTTCTAAATTTTAATTTATTATTTTTAGATAATAATTTTTTTAAAATATTTTAAATTTTTTGGGTGACCTGTTTACTAACCTACAAAACCTATAAAGTAGACTAATTGAATGAAATTTGTTAGTTTAGTGGCCTAAATTGTTGTTTTCTAAGGTTCAATGGCCTAATTGCATTATTGTGTGCAGTTCAATGGCCTATTGACCCTTATTCCATTATATATATTATGGCGAGCGAGAAATGGGGTTGTATGTGATGCATGCTTACCCAGACCACGGAAGATAATTGGCTACTGTAACCACAGCGATCCGAGCGTGGGCGACTTGCACAACCGGACCGCACGCAGCCGGCTGGACGTGGAACTGCCACGACAAGTACCGAACAAGCCCAAGGGGCAATCGATCAACCTACTGCCGTGGTTGCCGGAAATCACACGACCATCCCCTCATTTGCAACCCATGGAGGCATGCGGAACTGATGCTACTTTGATGCGGCGTATTTCCACACCACGAGTAAAGCGACTGTAGGGGCAGGATTGCTAGACGAACAAGGATCGTATATCTCAGCTTTACAGGCACCGATGATAGACTGCTTCTCCCCTCTTATGGCAGAAGCAATTGCATGTAAAGAAGTTTTATCTTGGCTATGGGATCGTGGAGAGAGATCGGTTGACCTCTTAACAGACTGTTTGACACTTCAACAATATTTATCACTTGCGAAGGATACACCTCGTTCATACCTTGGCTATGCCATTGATAGCTACAGAAACCGAATGGATTCCTTTGATTATGTTTCAGTCAGTTTTATTCCTAGATCAGATAATTACTTAACACACATTTTAGCAACTTCGG
This sequence comes from Ipomoea purpurea, assembly GCA_009835305.1. Lineage (NCBI taxonomy): Eukaryota > Viridiplantae > Streptophyta > Magnoliopsida > Solanales > Convolvulaceae > Ipomoea > Ipomoea purpurea. The sequence continues at coordinate 7,687 of VALG01010844.1, forward strand.
CTTTTAATTACTCGGACGCTATGTATTCGGACTCAAACCAGCCAGACTCTATTTCAACTTACTTTCAATAAATGCCACACATGCTCTTTTCAAAAAAAAAAAAAAAAAAAAAAAAAAAAGAAGATAGTTTACTAATCTAAGAGTGTTGTATAAAATTTACTATCTATATAAAGTACTAACTATATAATAAAATAAAATTTACTACACTTTTTTGAAATATGGCGTACCAGTATATTAATTCAAGAAATTGAATGAATAGAGTCAGGAGGGGATTAAATTCTCCAGTACATAGAATGATCGGATCATGGGCTAATCTAGCAAAGAGTATGCGCATGTAAATTTAAATTCTTGGAAATAAAACTAATCGAACAATAAACGAAACTAATAGCTGTCCTGGCACTGCTCAATCACAATTCCAAACATAGAAATTAAAACAAATGAAGTTACTGCGAACCGTGTATTTCCTATGACAATACATGAAAAATATCCGCACTTCCTTCTCAAGACTTATAAGGCCATTTTAAAAAATACCACCTCTTTTTATCTTTATTTGTTATCTTAAATTTAACTGTTTCAGGTTACTCAACATTAAGCTTACAAATTAATTTTAATTTATTCAATTTATTTTCTTTTAATGCTTTAAATTATTTAACGAAACTTTTAACCTGTACAAGACAAGGTAAGTGTCCAACATGACTTTATGTTTACTTAATATCTAGGTAAAAAGAATACGTTTTAGATTATTAAGTGGACAAAATTATTAAGTTACTTTAACTTGTTCCACTTTTAACTTCAAAGAAGTTAAAAGTAATTAGAATATAGGCATTGCATTTGGCACCAAGTAGTATTCTTAAACTGTAATTATATAACCTGTCAAAAATCATAGTAAGTAAAGGATTCGCATACTTTACGTCATCTTCAGTCGAATCTCCCAAATTTTGATGTTGTATATGTACATCCTTACGGAATTTTTCGAATTATTTATTATCTGCAAGTTTGCAAGTTCATTAAAGGACATGTTATATCTGCGTATATTAATACATCTGTTGCAACCTGCAAAGGCACTTTGGACATCTTAGTAAACACATAATATAAAAAGGTTAGTCATGAAGAAGAGTATACAGATATTAGAGACAAATGTTATGGAGAACTAAAATAGATCAGAGTACTACATACTTAAAGTAGAGTTCTGTACCGGTGGCTTGTGGTCACTGTATCGGATTGCTCCCCTATGTGGGAGGTCTAGGTTTTCGAGCCTCAGTGTAGGCATAGGTTGTAGTGGGTATCCCTTCCTTTGTAATAAAAAAAAAAAAGTAGAGTTCTGTCTCTGCACCTACTTGAATCCATGTTGGGTGGTAATATGTTTCAACCTGCATAGTCAAATTGGACATAACATTAATATGTTATTAGGTGATGTGATTGAATCCAGAGCCTCTATATATATATTGGTTCAAATGATGGCAGGATTTTTCGTGCGGGTCGGTGCGTATTGCACCATTAAGTATGGATAAATGAACCACACAGTGTTTGAAAATATGCTAGAATGAAATACCACAAAATGCACTACACACTCAAAAAATGCACCACACATAATAGTGTATTTTCAGACACTTTATGATGTGTTTATGCCAACCTAATGGTGCAAATTTGCACGGAAAGCACGGTTAACACCCAGGAACCTGACTATATAGTATATATTATAATATATAATATATATATATATATATATATATATATATATATATATATATATATATATAAACTTTATGTGATATGCATACCTTTTAATACTTATAATATGTGATACAAACGAAGCCTTTTGGATTGGATATCAAGGCTATGTTTGGAAATCTAGCTGAAAATTTAATCGAAAGATGAAAAGTAGCTAATAAAGCTGAAAAGCTATAAGCTAGAACTCTTAGAAACTCAAAACTGAAGAGCTGTTAAGCTAGAGGATTATGCTTAAAAGTATTTGGTAAAATTAGCTTTTTCATAAGTTGATAAATGTAAAAAGTTAATGCTAAAAACGACATCTTCATAAAATTTAAATTGCTTTAAATTTAAATAGGTTTGTTTAATATTAAAATTTATTTTGAAATGAAACTATTAGCATAATCATGATCTAGCATCCTATAATGAAGTATCAATATTGTTGTGATTATTCTTCATCAGGTCTCACTTAAATTTCCGCTGATGGATACTACTTGAATCTTGAAGTTCATCGGGCAGTATGTTGCGCAAACACATTAAACATCATGTCATTTTGCGAATTCTTCCGAATATAATTATGTAGTGCAAATGTGGCCATAATAACATTAATTTGAGTCTCCACACTAAACTGGAACATAGCAAGTATATATAATATATATATATTATATATATATATATATATATATAATATAATAAGTATATTATATAGTATATATATATATTATATATATATATATATATAATAAAATCGGTTCCGGTGCGGGTGAATCCTAGGTGCAATTTTGCGGTTTAATCTGAGTCATTCATCTCGCTTAAATCAAATGTCTAAAATTACCAAAAAAAATTTAAAAAACGCGCGTAATTTTTGCATCTAGGTCAAAATTAAGGTGAGTGATTTTGTGATTAATGTGCGTGGCTTTGTAAATAAAGTGCGTGAGTCTTGTGCGTAAAGTGTGTGAGTTTTGTGCTTAAGGTACGTGAGTTTGTGCTTAATGTGAGTAGTTGTTAAAACTTAAAGTGTGAGTTTTTTGTGCTTAAGGTGCGTGAGATTTGTTCTTAATATGCGTGAGTTTGTGCTTTATGTGTGTGGGTTGTGCTTAAGGTGCGTGTGGTTAGTGATTAATGTTATGGAGCTCATTTTGAATAAGTATAAATAACCTCATGGAGCTCATTTTGTAACAATCCAAGTGGTTCCGGTTGTTCGGATAAGGAGGATGCTTGACTGTAATTTGAGTTGTGCAACTAATAAAAAATAGGAAAAGAAGAAATGCCAATAGGGTTTTAATTGAGAGGGTAAAGAATGTCATAAAGTTCAGAAGCTACTAACTTATTTTTGGAAATTATCAAACAGAGTTTATAATTTATTAGTAACTTAAAATAAGATATATGCTACGTAGTATTAAATAAATTCTGCCAAACAAAGTCAAAATGTGCAGTAGTTTCTTATACCCAACTATTATGATTACTATAGATAAATACAAATTACAAAATAATAAAACATCATATAGACATATAGACATATAGACTTACATTTGACTTCTGGCCGGAAGACGGACTGGGAACGGCTCTTTCGAGGCCTTCCCCGGGCGTCGAACAACCACTCAGAACTGGTACGGACAAGGGGAATCCGACTGTTTAATTAAAACAAAGCATTGCGATGGTCCCTGCGGATGCTACACAATGTGATTCTGTCTAGTGCTCTGAATGTCAAAGTGAAAAATTCAATCAAATGAGGGTAAACAGCGGGAGTAACTATGACTCTCTTAAGGTAGCCAAATGCCTCGTCATCTAATTAGTGACGCGCATAAATGGATTAACGAGATTCCCACTGTCCCTCTTTACTATCCCAATTTTGAAAAACACTAAACATGGTCAAACTCCTAACGGGGACAAATGGGTCATTAAATATGCACTTTTTACAAAGTTATCAACTTAGAGAGTTATCTTAAATTAGTTTCTAAATCTGTTTACACAAAGTATATAAATCAAATTTTAATATCATCAATTGCCAAGTATTTTTTTCGGTTAGTATGTACATGTTTATAACAAAAAGTTTACAAAATAATAAGTCATTTCACTCTATTTTAATATATATACAGATAAAAATGTAAATGTATAGCAATATAACTGTGTATATATGTAAACAGACCAATAACATTATTTACTGTGTTGACAAGTAAATGGTATTTAAATCAGTAACCATACTACTAATCTACTTTACTTTGTTGACTATTAAATGCAATGTGAAAGAGTAAACATACAAATAATCTAACTCAGTTTTAAAGAACAATTTTAAGTATTTTATATCACTAAGTTAGGTGAAATACCTTTCTTATTTTTAACCTCAATCGGGTACAACTTTCTCAACCATCTAAGTATAAGATTAATTAGAAGTTTAAGCTTGCACGGGCTGAGTTCACTGATTCAGTAAATAGTATTTTGAAAAAAGATCAAGGTTTAAACTTAGGCAACGGCAAGATAGAAATTATACTTAAATGGATATTAAGTCAACCTATTTCCATTTTTTCAAATATGTTCCTCAAACACTTAGGATCAAGGGTGGACCCATAAAATATAATCATAACAAAATATAAAACATAATTATTTTGATAAAATGATTTGAATATAAAACACATCTCATTATCAATATTTAAATTTTTTTTTTTGAATACTATTGACCCTATTACATTGTAGTATCTGTTCATATACTTTCTCAACCTACTGAAGCCCAACGAGTCAATATCGCCTCCATTGAGGCTCAAACCCATGACCTCCCACTTGGGAAAGTCACTTCATGCCGCTTGACCACAAGGTCTTTGGCCAATATAAATATTGTTGAATGTGGATGAAAAATAAAATACATCAAAACTTTATAAAAATAATCCTAACAAAATATGAAACATAATTACTTTGATAAAATGATTCGACTACAAAACACAATATAAATCACACATCTCATTATTAATATATAAAAATGATAATTGTTGGATATGGTGAATAATATTAATATAAAAAAAATGATAAATGTTGAATATGTGTGAAAAAATAAATATATAATAAATGTAGGTGAAGCTAGCAAACACCACATTAAATAATGTTAATGGCAAATTCAAATCCAAAACCTTTAAGAAGTTACATATCTCACCAACTTAACTAACTCATCTTTCATTTACTTTCATCTGTATTTTATATTTATACCTATATATATATATATTATATATATATATATATATATATATATATATATATATATATATATTATATATTATATAGGTAGAGTTCCAGTGAGAACATGTCATAAGGTGAGAACGTGAGAACACATCATGCGCATCCATCTAATATTTTTTAATGGTGTAGATTAGATTAAGTATGTGCGAACGCACATTAAATGTGTGCAAATGCGAATTAGTGTGTTTGCACACATTTAATGCGCGTTCGCACACACTTAATCTAATCTAGACCATTAAAAAATATTAGATGGATGCACATGATGTGTTCTCATGTTCTCACCTAAACACATGTTCTCATATGATTCTAACTCTATATATATATATAGGGAAGGGCTCCCGTGCATTTAGTCCTTCCCGTGAAAATGAGGTTTAATCTAAGCTCTCACGTAGCTCTTGATTGAACGAATCAGATTAACAGCAAAAAATAAGCGTGAATTGGTCATTAAGGGCATTTTTGTCCTTTTGATTATATTAAAAAAAATCTGTTCTTCTTCTTCTTTCAAGCGTTTTCAATATTCACCATTGATTCTAATCTTCTATATTTCTAATCTCAGACGAATACGATCTCTACGGAATTGGCAATAAGATTTATTCTCTTCGTCGTTCAATATCATACTGACAAATATAAACCTAAACCCAGCAAAAACGTCATCCGACCAATAATGGAAGATTTCGATCGAGGTATTACACAAATTCTATCGCTTTTCTAGAATTAATTTTATCTGCACTTGTATTTGCACCATTCTTTTCTTAATTACACGCACATTAAGCACTACATGCATGCAACTTAAGCACTGAACTACTGAGCTACTTTAATTAATCCAAGCCTAGATAATTACGTAGCTGCATTATAATTTTTAAAAATGCACATATTACTGTTTTGTCTCACGCATATTATCCGTAGAGCACACACACATTAATTCCTTTCCAGACGCATGTTAATGTTACTGGACTCTCTGACGCACATTAGGTAATGACATAATATTTTAACAAACACTCACGCATGTTAACTCTTCAACATGCGCACGTTAACTATTACCCTGAAGCACATTAGTTTCTCACTTGCCGCACATACTCTTGTATTTTATAATTCTGCCTTATTGACAATGATCTGATAACTTAACGCATATTAAGTGTTCTCTTTACGCACATAGAGGCTTACAACAACACAATTATAACTTCATGTTTATACGTTATAGTTCCCGGTGACTTTCAATCTACCAACAACCCAGTTTGAGTCCCAGCAGCAGCAGCAATGGTCATCATTGACCATAATCTCCTGGAATGACAAGTATTGGACTCCTCACTGTGAAGATGAAATCAGACCAGCAGTAAACATGATTTTTAAAACATGGGATGCTGGTATTGAATTCTACAATCATTATGCTGCCAAGGTCGGGTTTGACACAAGGTCTAGTTCCGTCGTTACAACACGTGACGGGACAAAAACTCAAAAGCAAATCGTTTGCAATAGAGAAGGATTTAAGAATACAGGAGTTCAACATTGTCACTCGCAGTCAAGTGCAGATGCAGGCGAAGGTCCTTCCCGTCCAAAGTGGCAAAGGGTCTCAAACAGGACTGGTTGCAGAGCTAGGATTATATTTAAGTACATTGGACATGTGTACCAAGTTGCAACTTTTATTGAAAAACATAATCACAACATGTCTTCAGTTCTGGCAAGGTAGTTTCTAAAAGGAAATAGAAACATCTCCAGTGTTCCACCAGAAATTTATACTCGATTACGCTAAGCAAACATTGGAGCATCAAAATCACATGGTTTATACAATCATATTGTGGGCGATTATTCTGAAGTTGGGGCGACTGTAGTTGATTTCAAGAATGTTAGAAGGGATCTCAGAGCATACATATTGGGAGCTATGCACAAATACTGGTGCATAATCTTATTAAAAAACAAGAGATGTGCCCTGCATTTGCTTTTGGCTACGAAGTTGATGAAGATGAGAAGATGAGAAGATGAGCAGATGAGCAGACTGTTTTGGGCAGATCCAATGTCAAAAAAGAATTTTGCTGCATTTGGAATGTTGTCTCTTTTGATGCCACATACTCAACAAACAGGTATATATTATTATACTACATTTAGCATTGCCTGATTTGTTGAGCCATGATAAAATTTAGACATGTTCACTGTTTTATGAAAAAAGATATGAAATATAAATACACGCACATTGTTGTTTTATACCACGCATTTTAAACAATACTGTCTCGCATATTAATGCGAGATATCCATAATTAGACTTCAATTACATATGTGTGCGATTTTAATACTTAATGTGCGTTACACTAATTCTCTAAGTGCGGCAGTATGACACCTGTATACTGTGATGACGATTTTTGTCTTGTAGGTACAATCTAGTTTTTACACCCTTCACTGGAGTTTGATAACCATAAAAGTGTATAACATTCGGTGCTGGACTACTGTTGAAAGAAGACAATTGAATCTTATGTTTGGCTCTTTTGAAATTTTAAAAAGGCAATGGGTATGGAACCAAAGAATAATTGTCACCGATCAAGATCCAGCTATGAAAGTGCAATTCCAACAGTTTTCAAGCAGCAGGCATCGTTATTTGCATGTGGCACAACATGTGTAAAGTTGGAGAAAAGGTGGGCCATACGATGAACAAGGAATGATGAATTCCAGGAAGAAACTGAACTCAATCATTTGGACGTCATCTTTGGCACCTCTGATTTTGAGAAGGAGTGGAAGAGCTCATGGAAAAGTCAACTTAGTCGAACACAATTGGTTTACAACTATGTTTTGAGGCTAAAAACCATTGGATCCCAACGTATTTTAAGATGTCTTTATGGGGGTCTACTCAGGACACTTCTCGTTCCGAAGTGAGAACTACACGTACAGCGTTTACTGGTCCCCAATCAACTAGTTGAATTCATGATGAACTTTGACAGTGCTCTTAAGTCACAACGTAACACAAATGCAATGCTCACAGTGACAATGAAGGATACAATCCAGATATGAAGAACCTCTGGGAATTGAAAAGCACGCTTCATTGTGTACACCATTATGTTTTCTATCAAGTTCAGAAAGAATATGCCTCCTGTTTCAAATGTATGGTGTTGAGTGTTAGAGAAGACGGTGGAATGTTGCACTACGATATTATGGAAGGAAAGAACAAGAGATTTACTGTGGTGCACAAGGTAAATGACCATGAGGCCAAATGCAGTTGCAAGATGTTTGAGATGGTTGGACTGTTGTGTAGACACATATTTGTGGTCTTTAGAGACCTTGAAAGATACCTCTGAAGTACGTGGTTAATCGGTGGACTAAAGACGCATCTTTAAAAGCTATGTTTGAAATAGATGGTGTCATTTTTGATCAGAATGGACCAAAGGATGAAAAGAAGATGTTTGCTGAACAAAGTTTGGTTTGATATACACTATTATATGGATCTGGCAGGTTCAAACATGGAGCAATTGGCTGCATTTTCCCAAGTGAGTAATGAAAAGAAACAGCTGCTACTGTCAGGAAAGGAGAAATTGTCCCCTCTGCACAGCAGGAGGACTGTTATAAAATCATATTGTGGATCAACAGAAATTTCAGAGATCAACATACTTCCACCGAAACATGCAAAGAACAAGGGCAACGGCAAACGTATCAAAAGCAGCAAGGAGTTGGCAATGGAAAAAGAAGAAGGCAGGAGGTGCAATTTTTGTGGTGTTAGAGGAGATCACCATGACACCAGGACTTTCCCACTTAACCCCAAAATAAGGACAAGCAAAATGGCAAGAAAAATGCATAGCAGACAATTTTTTCAACACCTTTAAGTCGAGACAAAAATAGATAGCAAATATGAAACACAAATACTTTAATCACTCATTTAGAAAGTGCTTTTACAGTTGATTACTTGAATTTAATGTTCAACTATTACTATATCTTGATTTTTATCACTGATTTTGGGGTGTTTATGATATCAC